>WBNM01009923.1:10837-30962 GCA_013399055.1 Ramphastos sulfuratus | reverse complement strand
CTCGAGGTCCTGCTGCAGAGCCCTTCTGCCCTCCAACCGACCAACATCTGCCCCCAGCTTGATGTCATCTGCAAACTTGCTGGTGACTGACTTGATGAGTCACAAAAATTAGCCTCCGACACATGGGGCTAGCTACAGCTTCAGACAGTACCCAAACACATTCAGGGAGTTCTGTTGATGTCTTGTCAGTTGCTGAAGTGTCTGACTTTTCCCAGGCTTCACAGAATGCTGGGGAAAAGAGACAAACAACCTCTGACCTTATCCTGGCTTCTCTGGATGGTCTGTGTGTCCCTTCCAGGGCTCCTCGTCTTGGCAGGAGTAGGCAGGATGTCTTGTAATGTACAGCCTTAGCACAGTGTCATGCTGGCTATGCAGGCCTATTGTGTGGAGGCATCTATGCCTGTTCCTGGTAAACTCGAGGCGAGCAGTTTCCAGACAGATAAGCTCAAAGCATCAGGGCTTACTTACTATGCAGCAGGGCTAACTTACAGCTTAGCACAGAATAATGCTGCAGAAGCCAATGGCAGAATCACTGCCAGAAGCAGAAAGCACGTTAAGGCAGCAGGCAGCAGCAAGCATGAATACAACGGCAGAGCACGTTGTCTCTACATGCTCATCTCTTTTATCAATACAGCCTCTGACTACTGGGCCTATTAGCCAAACAGAATGGCAGTTAGCTGAGCCTGACCATATTAGGTGAAATCATAGGCTTGCATTACCCAAATTTGGGAAAAACACAGGCCTTGTATGAGGCAGGCACAAGCCAAGTGTATACCTTGTTTACCACAGGATGTAAACAGGAGTAAAACAAGTCTGGACAAGCCAGGGTCCTTAGATTCAGTGGCTCCAGGTTCTTTGTCCTCTTTCCTGTGGTTGCTTCTCTCCACAACAGGTGGGGGAGCAGAAAAACATGTCTGGGCAAGCCATGTTCAGGCCTATTTTGGCCTATTCAGGCCTATGACGACACTTTCATAGTGATTATTCATGGTCCAGTAGGATGAATTTGGTATCTTTGACAAGTTCCAAACATAAGAAAGAACAATAACGTAAAACCATAAACTATACTTACTAGGACTCAGTTTCACAGAATCACAGAACCCTAGAGGTTGGAAGGGACCTCCAGAGATCATCGGGTCCAACCGTCCTGCCAAGACAGGATCCCCTATGGTAGTTTGCACAAGAACATATCCAGGCGGGTTTGGAAAGGCTCCAGAGAAGAAGACTCCACAATCTCTCTGGGCAGCCTGTTCCAGTGCTCTGTCACTCTCACCGTAAAGAAGTTTGACAATCAAGCTTCAAATTCAAGAACGGTACCGGTGTTCTTTTCTGCTGGAGATTTCATCAGCTCAAAATTTGTTTGGATCAGATATTTTCTCATAGGAAAATAAATAATTCAGTAGGTCAATAAACCCAGCTGTTTCAGGAAGCCTCTGCTTGTTTTCAAAGATCAGACAGAGAAAAGAGGAAGGTAGTCCAGAATTTTGGTTAAGAGTATGACAGGAATCTGTTCCTTCCTACAAAGATCAATATTCCATTTGGAAAAATGTAGATATCTATTTCTTACGATTCATAAGAATGTAAGGACTGGTAAAAATTCAGATGGAGAGCCCTGCTTTTAGGAGGAGATAGCCATATTTTAACGTCAAAGTGAAAAGATTAATGTTGTAGGCTTGGCTAGCTCACTTCCACCTAGGACTTAACTGAGGAAGAATATAATCACAGAACGTATGTATAATATGAACTTTTTTTAAGAAGTGTTTTGAAAGTTTATTGGAATATTTAGAATGTATGTTATTTTGGCAAACAAGAGTCATAGTAAGAACTATAGGATATGACTCAGGAAGTGCAACAGCTGAATTTCAGTAAGGGCAATCAACAGCATGGGTACAGGATAGAGCTGGCTTAGGCAACTCTTCAGTAAGAAAATATTTTTATTTTAGAATTACAAGGCATGAGAATTCAGGCATTGAAAGAAATAATGACAAGAAAACTAATCCTCCCAATCAACAGCTCAGTGTTGTATCTAGTCTCAGACTTCAGGCTTTGAAAAGCAGATGAACCATACAGAACTCTTAGAATTACTTAATGGGAGGGTGTTTCAGAATACTGAGGGTGTTTCAGAATACTAAGTATGTCTCTTATCCTATTTGAAGAAGAGTATTTTGCACAGATTAGCTAGAACCATTATATTNGCTCCAGAAATGTACACAGAACTCTAGATGGGGTCTGATGAGAGCAGAGTAAAGGTGGAGAATCCCCTCCCTTGCCCTGCTGGCCACGCTGCTCTTGATGCAGCCCAGGACTTGGTTGGCTGTCTGGGCTGCGCATGCACACTGCAGGCTCATGTTGAGCTTTTCATCAACCTAAATATACTTCACTGTATCTGATTTTTTTTCTCCCATAGCTGTATGGAAAATACATATTGTTGTATTCACAGGATCTGCATCACCAGTTTCATTATTCGCAGCTGCCATAATACTTTCTGGACTGAAATTCAGGGTTAACTGCAGCTGTAACTATTCGATATCATAACCAGAGACCTGAAGTGTCCCACAAACCTGGCAGGCTTTACATGCACACAACTCTTTGTATACAGTAATCCAAGTCCTAAACAACACAGGGAGCAGCATTGTTTTGTATAGGGCACAGACTGCAGTGTTTTCACTGCTAAATGCAGGACTATCCAGTAGTCTAGATGAGAAGCATCAAATTGATTCATTATTGCATCTGGGTCTTCTGCTGTGGCGTATTTGATTTTCATACTATTAGTCTCTAAGCAGATGACAGCTCATGGCTCCTGTATGGATCTCATCTACATTTTATCTTCCTAGGTAAGCCTTTAAGCCCAGCATGAGTGACTGAGTTCTGTCAGGTATGTCCATCGCATTCTGTGCAACCTTTGTGAAAGAGATGAAGCCACACATCTAACTTTTGTTTGCACTGTAAGCAGACAAATGATCACATAGTACTGATATCTGAGAAATTGTTACAGTTTAAATTTAGTTGTAAGCAGAGCTTGTCTAGAAGTTTTGGACAGTTCAAAAGGGGTTGACTCCTCAGAATTCACATTACAATAAAGATAAAATTCACCTCACTCAATTGGTCTGAAGAAAAATTATATATATTCTGAAACAGTTTATATTCTTGTGAACAAGATACTATCTCTCTTCTCTCACTGCTTCACTGGGCTCGGGGCTGTGCTTTCCTCCCTCCGACCTTGCAGCTTCTCTGTTTTGGATTTGTAAGGTACAGTGGAGAGGGGTGTGTGGAAAGGGAGTGCATGCAGTTGTAAAGCCTTTTGGGGCCCTTTGGCTCCAGGAGGGGATAAAGAGCTTAATTAAGGTATAGGGGGGTCTGTACTGTTGTCAAGCTGTATATATGTTTGTAAAAATACTTTGTACATTTGTTACTGCCTTTTAAATTCTTATATTTAGTTTCTTTTGTAAATACAATTCCATTTTTTATTCCAAGTTCTGAGTGTAGTGAAATTGCTCTTTGGGGGACAGATTTCCAGAAAAGGTTATTGGGCAGGATCCATTAAAATGAAAGTATAAGCACAGTTGTAAGTATGGAACCACGGCTGCATACAACAATGGCTGTATCTAAAAGAACTAAGATCAAACATGTCTTTCAGAGGCACCCAGATGCTGTAAAATGCATCTACTTGTTTGCAGACACTTTTACCGTTATTAGTGCCTTTTCTGGTAGGTACCATGCTTATTTTGATACTTTTGAATTCTGCAGGGGTAACTGTATTTTTATTGCTGCAGACAGATACACAGAATTGTTCTCATACAGCAATAGGTTTTGCAACAGGATATCTCAGTGAAGAGTCTGGTATTTCATGTCAAAACCTAGTGTTACACATTTCTCTTCATCTTTCTTCACAATACTTCCTCAGATGCCTTCTTAGACAGTCAAATCTGGTAATAATTATCAAACGCCATACACACTGTTTACAATAGAGTCGTATTTCTTTTTTTTTTCTTGCATAAAAAGTAGAATGCTGCTGAAAAGTGCCCAAACGTCTGCTATGCTTCATGCCAACACAGCAGCTCAGCCAAATATGCAGAGAGAAGTTTGCCAAATAAAAGAAAACATAACAAGTTGGTAATGGATTCTATCTTGACAGAAAATGAAAATTATACCTCAATGTGTGGCCACTCATGTGGATACATAAAAATGTCTTAAAGGCAATCATTTCACCTCAGATAACATGCCCTGACAGTAGAGCAAAGCATACTGGCAGGCTTTCAGTTCCCATAGAAACAGCAACCATGACCTACAAAAAGGCCTGGAGGAATCCCATAATTTATGAATATCATACATGCATACACAATAAACTAATTATACTTAGTACATATCAAATAAAGCAGACTTATTGTTTTTTTGAGGAGATGACTGGAAAGAATTTTAAAATGTAAAGTTACTACAGATATCTCAAATATTCCAACACAGATATTGAAAATGCAAACTCTTATCCTAAAATATGGAATTTAATGTTGCCGAGAGATTCTAAACATCATTAGTAACTTCTACAGACTTCATTTCTTTGTTAATATTGTATGTGTGCATAGCAAATTTGTTAAACGTGTAAATTAAAAAACAATATTTAGCTTTAAAAGTAAATTCTTTGAAAACAGTCTCATCAGTCTGTAAAAGACATTTACTGTCCCTTAAAAGTAATAATATTATGTTAATTATTAGTGGTTTATGTAGTTTTATATTATTCCAAATATTTGTTTTAGTGCAGTTCTGAATGCAGTGTTATTTTCTGAGCAAAACCATAACTCCATAATCCGAAATTGCAACACTATTCCCCATTCAATATGAATTATTTACAGAGAAAAAATATTTTTGCCAATTAGATGTCAGTAGTTATTCAGAAAGGAACAGACACAGAAAGGAACAGTCTCAGGATAGAGACTGAAGTCTACAGAAGTCTTAAAAATTCTGGTTATATTACTGTGACAAGAAAATATCAGACATGAAGACCAGTCCTTCAGGTTCTTGGAAAGGGGCAAGTTTAGACTAGACATTAGGAAAAAATTCTTTATCAAGTGGGTGGTCAAACACTGGAATGAGTTTCCTAAAGAGGTGGTCAATGCCCTGAGTCTGTTGGGAGTTTAAGAAGCATTTGAGCAATGATGTAACCTGGTCAGCCCCGAACTGATCAAGCAGTCAGACTAAATGACCATTGTATGTCCCTTCCAAATTAAACAGCCAATTCTGCAATCCCTGGGGAACTTGGAAGCACACTGGCAGTTCAGAAGAATATCAGAATATCAATGAAATCCAAGGGCACTGAAATTTGTGCTGCATGTCTCAAAGATTTTTAACAGCAGACATAGTAACACTTCAGTGCGATTTCAGTGATGAAAATGCAAAGATACCTATTACTTGGAAGCACTAATGTCCACAAAGAAATGCTGCAAAAAGAAATGCATTCATTACATGCTGTTATTTTAAAATGTTGTCTGATGAACTCCAAGAATTCTATACTAATTGCTAAACTTGCTGGTGTGTTACTCCTGTCATTACACATGTCTGAAGATTTCTGCAAATCCTACAATTTCCCTTGTGAAGTCTCAGCTTTACTCAGTGAAAGGCAAGATGATGTGAAAGTAAAATTGCAGAATCTATGTAGCTTTATCATACTAAACTGAAATATATGCAACGATTCATTATGTACATGACAGAAACAAGAAAGGAAAAGTCATCTCAGAATTATCTAAAATTTTAGTGTCATCAATAGAACTGTTTTCAGAATTTCATTTCATGAGCTATGATTTTTTCAATGTATTCATATTTTTTTAAAAAAGTGGAATGTATTTTCAAACAACCTGAAAATATTCTGATTCAATGAAAGAAACAATTTTATAAAGCAGCTGACTGTAACATGGCACGAAATTTGCGGATAGTTGAAGATTTAATTTATCAACATGTGGGGAAAAAAAAAAAGTGTTAAGATGTAAAAAAACCACTTTGCCTTCCATATATTACCTTTCCTCACTGTCTTTTCTTAGTATGCACATCTTTTTAACTGTAGAATGATAGTAAAAATAACTAAGTTATTTAATCAATCTGCATCACCTGCGAAAGCTAACCGACTTCTTATCTGAGAACAAATTAATGAGGTTATCTTAAAGCTTCATATGAGTCCTCTCAGAACAGATGTCAAAGTTACATAATTCACTTTCTATTTAAAAAGGACATGTACACATTTGTACATTTAACATTTTCTCTTTAATTCAGTATTTTAGGTTTTTTTAGGTCTAGTTACTGGTGCTAGTTTGGAGACTTTGGGGAGAGTAGGTATCCTAGGTTTCCACCGCCCAAGAAGGGAGTCTTTAAGCAGATCATAAGAGTACACCTGACATACTTTCACTTAATAATTTACTTATCTGAGATACAGAAATACTGATTGTCTTAAAAAACTTGCCAAGAAGTTTGTTACATTTTTTTTTCATAGTACTTTTACAGTAGCTGTGATATCTTATGCAGACAATTAAGGGAAAAGTTGTAGGCAGAGACAGCCTACTTTATTTGACCAGATATATTCCCCACCTTATAAAAAAGATGGCATGTCCTTATAAAACGTTTTTGCTATACCTTTTATTTGACTTTTTTCCCCCCAGACATTTAATGTAGATAATTTATTACCATCTAAAAGCCTGCATTCTAGGACCTGAGGATCGTGCTCCTAATCATACTGATTTTTATCCCTTTCCGCACCTAGTATAGGTTCTTTGGATGGAAGATGAACATGACACAATATGGTGTAAGTTGTTTCCCTGACTGGGAAAACAAAAAGTTGAGGTCGTAACTTTTGCAGTGCTTTACTAATTCTAGTGTCAACCCACTTCTACCCCACTTCCTTCGGGTCACCTTACACTTCAGGTAAGTCTACCTTCATCTCATCCATCACTCTTTAAAATACCATCCACAACAAAAAGCTATAGTAGGACTTGAAACTTCGCAAAGCAAAATGTCTTCTATTCTCCTACTTTTTTTTCCCAGGTTGTTAAATCAGTGTATTTTAACTGACTTCTGCTGCTGCGAGCTGTGTTTGCATGTGGTGTTTCTGGTACTCCTTAAATATATGCTTAACAGTGAGACTGCATTAGTGTGGTAGGATTGCTAGCAGTAAACACAGAAATTTAAATCCATAGGACTCACCATCCTTCATCATTATCTACTTCAGGTTCTGAGGCCTCATCTTCAGGAGTTTCTTCAATTGCTTGGGTTAACTTTGATTTAAATCGGTCCAATAGTGCCAGTGTCTGAAATTAAATGATTGGCTTTAGCAAAGTTATACATATTTATACACCACGACATGTAAATACATCATCTTTAAACAAGAGGGCAAGAATGCATTGAGAGGGCCCTTCAAGAGATTAAGAAAAGTGAGCAAGCAATGTTGAGGTGGTAGGAGCAAGCACGGAGGGTGCCCCAATGGTCTGAGAGCAGTTGTATGGCCATCCGCCCTGTGAAATCAAAATGCATTTTGAAGGAACAAAAGCTTCTGGCTCCTTACAGAATAAAACAGCTGATCAAACAACGACTGCTGACAAAAGTGTTACTGTTTTGAACCTATTTTCTTCTTACAGACCAATTAGTTGTGAAAATTACAAATAATTTAAGCTTTGAAGACTCAGTTTTATTGAATTTTAAATATTTTGTTCTAAATTATGCACTGACTTGGAAAAAAAATCAAAGCTTTTGACTCAAATACCAAAAGAACCACCTTAACTAGTTCTACTGATAGAGATCCTTATGCTGTGTACATTAAGCTCATACTGATTTACATTTGGTATTTTATTCTCCAGCAGAAATTGTCTGGTTATTCAGCTAAAAGAGAGTCACCAAATCTCAGGTGACACCTGAAGATTGCACTGCAGGTATTGTTTCTGATGACCCAGAATGAGATTTTGATTATACCAGAACCGTGAGCCTTGTCATGGGGGCTCTTAAAAAAAAAAAAAAAAGGCAGACCATAAGAAGAACTCACACAGCCCACAGCTTATTTCTTGCTGATATTCATGATATTCCTGGAAAGAAAAGCATCAGGGAATAAACTCTTGACTGAACTATGTGGCAGACTACATTTGGTCTGGAGGTGACAGGTTGGCCACCTATGTTGTAAAACACCTCTTTATGGCTGCTTAGTTTTGTTTGGCCAAGTTTTTCAAATTTAAAAGAATAAAAACTAAACAAGAATAGAAAACAGAAATAGGAAATACCAGAAGCGTTCACTGGAATTAAATTCCCTTCTGGGAGCAATCTTAACTTCAGGAGTTTCCTGGCTTTCGAATTCTTTAAAAAACATATTTTAACACTATCAATGGCAGGTTTCAGATTTTTTTCCCCCCATTTACTTTATTTTCTCTTCAATCTTCTGTTTTAGGTGGGAGAATGGAAAATTTCAGGTATTTGGACCTGCAAATCATTCAAGTTCTATAGCTTTCCTTGCTATTGCAAACAAACCCCGTACTTGCAACATATGAGACTGCACGTCACTGCCTTGGCCATCGGAAGAATACAAACTAAAAATTTTACATAAAATTGTGACCAATCAAAGTCACATTCCTTGTGTCTTGTCTAACTTCCTCTGTTGACATCATTCCTGTGAAGAGATTTGATGACAGAAATAATCTTGACATATCTTAGAAGGCATTTTTACAGGGAGTGATTATATGCCATACTGTGGATCAAATAATGTTATAAATTGGTCCTTGTAGAACCTAAAGGTTAGGACTTCTGATGTCTAGTACTGTAAGGAAACATACTTTTCCCTTCTTAACTCTTGTACAGAGGATGGAAAATGGCACGGTGCTGTACAGACAGGTAGGAGGAATGCAAGATTCACCACAACAGAACTGGATTAATTATTTTTTAATAGTTCCCAGCATGGTTACATAAATAAAAATTAAGATCTACTAAAATACATATCCTTGTAATCTCATTTTTCTATGATGTCCAGAATAGGGCTAATATAAATTTATTACAACTGGTTTTAAGTCTCTTGATCCACATCGCCAACAGAGTTTTACAGAATCACAGAACTTTATAGAGATTGGAAGGGACCTCGAGAGATCGAGTCCAACACCCTTGCCAAGGCAGGAACCCCTAGGGTAGTTTGCACAGGAACACATCCAGGCGGGTTTGGAAAGTCTTCAGAGAAGCAGACTCCACAGCCTCTCTGGGTAGCCTGTTCCAGTGCTCTGTCGCCCTCACTGTAAAGAAGTTTCTCCTCATGCTGAGGTGAAACTTTCTGTGTTCCAGTTTGTAGCCACTGCTCCTTGTCTTACTGCTGCTGACCAGCGAGAAGAGATTGGCCCCATCCACTTGACCTTGACACCCACCCCTCAGATATTTGTACACATGGAGAAGATCTCCTCTCATTCTTCTCTTTTCCAGACTAAACAGTCCCAGGTTTCTCAGTGCCTCTTTGCAGGGGAGATGCTGAAGTCCCCCAGTCACCCTCATGGCTCTCCACTGGACTCTTTCCAGCAGGTCCTTGTNGCTTTGAGCCCCTCCTGGGCTTCTTTTCTTTGTCCAGGAGGGAGTTTGGATTTCTGTATTATTTCTATATTGTACATAATTGTAAATACTTGTAAATACATTGTGTATATATAGCCATGTGAGCTGGTCTGGTAATAGCCAATAGGTGGGTGTGGTGGAAGGCTAATAGGCCTAAAACATGTCCTGGCTTGCCACACCCTTCTGCTGATGGGGGAAGCAAGGATGGAAGGAAAACAAAGTGATAAACATGTACCAACAGGTGTTTAAGCACTTGTGTCTTGCCCAAGTAATGGTAAGCAAGCCCTGGTTTCACCTAATATGGTCAGTTTGCAAATGCCGTTCTGACTGGTTAATCTCTGTGGCCAAAGGAGCCAATACACTCAGGCAAGTAATATAAATTGAGGTAAGTTGCAAGCAGTTGTGCTGCTTTTGCCTCACTGCTCTGCCTCAGTGTTGTGCTGCTCTGCTTAGATAACATGCTCTGCCTCACTGCTCTCAGCTTGGAGAACATGTTCTACTCTGTCTCTTGGTTCAGACCAGCTTAGCCCTGGAAACTTAAGTGCCTCAAGTTTACCAGAAGGAGGCATTAAGAGCCTCACGACATGGCGAGAAGTCCCACTGACATCATGCTCTCTGCACATCTGCAAGAGATCCTGCCTGCACCTCTTTAAGCCTCTGTGCCAAAAGGAATCAGAATCAGGTCAGATATCATCTGCCTCTTTCCAAGCACCATGCTAGAGCCTGGGAAGATCTAGAAGCCTCTCAATGGCTATCAAGATGCTGAGCAGTTCCAACGCTGCTGCAAAGGAACCAGGGACTATCTCAGAATACTACTTCATTGCTGTGGGTAGAACAGACTTTCCCTAGGGCTCCAGTCTGCTTATTTATAAGTGGAGCAAAGCCATTTTGTGGTTAAACCTTTCCAATTTTCTGATTCTTGTAAATTAATGAATTGCCCAAAAGCATCCTTGTGAAGATTTTGCCGACTGAATTAGAACTCAAATTTAACTAGTTTGTATATAGTTTGTGGGCAGGGCTTTTTGGAAATAAAATAACTACATATTTTATAATTCCTGCCTCCTTACTTGCCCCAACTAAATCAGTGGGGGTGGAAGTTCCTAACCCACCACATAAGTTAATAGTATTTTCCACTACATAGGCTGTTTCATATATTTAACAGTTTGAAAGTTTTCTGTTTAAGAAAAAATCATGTTTGCATTCTAAAGTCTACGCAGATCCTAACTAATTTTCATTATGTACTCTTTTTACAGTATAGTTAAAGACATTTCACAACACCAAAAGATATGGATGATTTTGACTTCTTAATGTGTTAAAATATCCAGCTTGAACAGATGCCAAGTACGCGAACTTTTGTTAGTGTTATCTTAATGCAAGCTGCAGAGCCAAGGAAAGCACTGTATAGAAATGCAAACCCTTGTAATTAAAAGAAAAGATACCTATGGCTTTTGGAAGATTTTAGTCACTAAACTGATAGCAGTTACAAATACACATGGAAACTTATTGACATATCTACCTGGGTAATTAAAAGTATTAGATTGAAGGGCACATTCTTATTTTTTACAAATAAGACAACTCTTTTAATGGAAAACAAAACAATGGATTTTAGAACTTTAGTTTTACACAAATGAAGAGAAAAACATATGCAGAACTTTTTCTGAACTCCTTTTCCCCAGTTACCAAACTTTTACCTGATCTTCACGAGAAATCCCTTTCTTTGGCTGCTGCTTCCGCTTATCTTCGTATTTTCTCTTCTCCTGAAGGTATTCTTCAACAACACTGTTTGGAGCAGGTTCCTCCACTGAGTAAGGAAACATATTGGTTAAACAAATTAGAATTGTTTTTATGATTTAGTATAATTTTGGAGAACATGTCTAACTTCTGAAATACCAAGGAAAATGCTTTCATAGAATGTTTCAGTTGCATGGTTTTCTCAGCAAGCAGAGTGATTATGCTACTCGTTAAAACACAACACTGTACTGGGCAGATTAATCCCAAATTTCAGTTTCAATTTTATTTTACTATGGAGTCAGGGACAGCATGGTAACAGAAATAAAAACTCCGATGTTTAAGATGACAAATGAAAATTGTTGAAAACCTTTTATCAAGTTTACCTTAATTTCTGAAGGTATTTCTTGAGCAGCCAAACTGTTGTGTGTATTAATTTTTCTGTGACTGTCACAGAGGAGACAAACAGGCAAATATTGCCTATAGTGATTTTTTTTCTGTTTTTCAGGCCAAAGTAGCCACAAATCAAATCCTTGATCTTGCAACAGGGAAACACCCCCCCACCCCTCCACCCCTATTTACTTTAAAAAGAGTCTATCTTGATAATCAGGAAAAAAACAACAACTCTGTAGTAACAAAGTATTATCTGGACTACTCTCCTCTGTCTAACAGTTTCTTCTCTGCAGAATATCTAGGGCAATCACAACCCAATAATTCAACAGGACAAAAACTCAATTTGAAAATTGATTAATGCTACTCTTTCACATTTTATTCCTCTCGAATGAAACAGTTTAGTGTATTCTAAACACATTTACAATTTTGTTATTCCTGCTAAGGAACAGAAGAGGAAAACCTTCACAGGTCCATTGCACATGATGAACAGAAAATATTTAGTGGGGAAATCATTCCAATGAATTTCAGTATAAGAGCTATACTATGAGCTATAAATCTAGAACAAACTCCTTAAAATTTTTTTTGCAGATGACTGCTGACAATTATGCAAATTTCTGATTCTAAACTAAATTTCTCACTTTTCTGAAGTTTTCTATGAAGTTTATAAACACAGGAATTCACAATGAAAAGAAATAAATGTGTAATACTAGATCTACATATAAAATACTTGTTTCTGTATTTCTACAAATAACATCTCTTATTTCCTTTTTGTCCTAACGTACATGTTGCATGTATGTATTTAAACATTATCTGGGAAAACAATCAAATATACACAATACCATTCAGAGGTGGGTTTTTTTTCCTCCTGTTTTCTAGTTGAGATTTTGGTTATAATGAAATACAGAATACTAAAGGTATCAGGAAGAAAGAAAAAGGCCATCTTCTACAATGGCCAAAAAATGTTAAATGCATATATACAGACATTCAGGGATGATGAAACAGCTACACAAATGGAATTAAGTCTGCCATAAAATCTAACGTGCAATAGTATCAGATTAATGGTGGAGAGTAAGAAAGTACATTATAAAACTACAAATCATAATTGCTCAACTCCCATCTTTCCCCCTATTACCTCAGTCTCTCCTACTAATAAAAACTCATTCTTAATTCAAGACCAGCTCCTTGTGAAGAAAAAAACCACTAGTTTTTACATAAATGCATGTATCCAGTTAAACTTGACTGTGTGGAAACAACATAATGTCTTGTCTTACTAACATTTTGCCTCTAGACTTGAACTTGAAACCCACTGGTTTTCTTAAAGAAAGCAACTTCTAATGTGACATTTATGTACAGTCACTTTGAAATTACACAATGGTAAGTATAATTGCTTATCTATGACAATCAAAAGAACTAAGAATTGTTCTTGAGAAGTTATGATAAAGTCAGTGTCAAGATCAGTATAAACATTTAAACCTTGATATACGTAGGCTAAATTTAAAGATGTCATCCTTAGTCATGTATGTCTTTCGACAAAGATATTAATCTAGTGCAACGCAAATATAATTCTCACACAAATAGTTTAAATTTCCCTGCAGTTGAGTGTCTGTATCTATCACACTCACATGGTTGCCGCTTATTTTTAATACAAATATTTAAAATGTTAGTTTCGGCCTTCTCTTGGTATTGTTTTCTTGGGTCCTTGCCTGTCAGATTTTTCTAATCATCAGCTTCATTCTGTCTGCCTCCTAAAAAAACCTTTTCATAAGATAATCAGATCCACCTGAACTAACTTCAGAGTGAGTCAACCAAAACAGTTATGCACTTGCATGCATTATATTTCTGCACCTTTCATTAAAACGACTTAAAGACATGCCTGTATTCCTCCATGACGTTTTCACAGTATCACAGTATAAACAAGGTTGGAAGAGACCTCAAAGATCATCAAGTCCAACCCATGACGTTTTACAACCTATTACTCCACATTAAAAGTAACACTACAGAAAGGATCTTCAAGAGCCCACAAGTTATTTTTAAAACATATTTTAAAAATTCTTAAAATCTCAATAATTCCAAAACCTCGGTGTCTGTTTTTTATTAGAAATAAAATATTTGATTTGGTAAGCAGTAATTATTTGATAAAATTATTTTGTATGTGCATGAATAAATTCATGCAATGGAATGTAATGAACTTGTACGTTGGAAAGCAGCTCCATGGAAAATGACCTTGGAGACCTAGTGCATAGCAAGTTCTTCATGGTACAGCAATGTGCCTTTGTGGCCAAGAGAGCTAATGGCTTCCTGGAGTGGATCAAGAAAAGTGTGTCCAGTCATTCTAGAGACGTTTTCCTCCCCCTCTATCCTGTTCTGATGAGACTGCACCTGGAATACTGTGTCCTGTTTTGGGCTCCCCAATTCAAGAGAGACAAGGATCTGCTGGAAAGAGTCCAATAGAGAGCTACAAGGATGATTAAGGGACTTGAACACGTCTTCAATGAAGGAAGACTAAGAGACCTAGGGCAGTTTAATCTTGGGAAGAAAAGGCTGAGAGAGTATCTTACTAATATGTATAAATACCTGAGAGGTGGGTGTCAAGATGAAGGTGCCAGTCTCTTTTCAGTGGTGCCCAGTAATGGGACAAGCAACAACAGGTATAAGGTAGAACACAGGAAGTTCTACCTCAACATGAGGAAAAAACTTCTTTGCTGTGAGGGTGACAGAGCACTGGAACAGGCTGTCCAGAGGGGTTGTGGAGTCTCCTCTGGAGACTTTCAAAACCACCCTGGATATTTTCTGCGTGGTCTGCCTTAAGTGATCCTGCTTGGGAAGCAGAGGTTGGCCTAGATGATCTCCAGAGGACTCTTCTGTCTCCTAACATTCTATGATTTTATGATAATTAACAAGCAAAAGAAAACTTCTGGAAGAGAGATTTGTTGGTGGGAAAAGTACTTTTATAAAAGAGATTTCTGGCTATTACTTCCTACCTCCCAGAGAGCATCCTAGAGCCCTTTCAAATCTTTTGCAAGAGTTGGAAAAAGGAGGAATAACAGCACTGTATGACAGATATTACCTTCACATCAAGCTTGATAAACTTAAGTCCAGTTTGCTCATCCTACAAAACTGTAAGGATCACTACACTGGTATTAATATATTTAAGTTCCAAACTTCTTAATCTAAAAGGATTTCTTCAGTGAAAAATGAATGAAACATGACATGAATGTACAGCAGTAAAATAATAATTAAATGCCCTATTTAAACACAGCAGGATGCAGACAACGTTAGCTTAAGTTACAGGCATCTTGCACACTCCTGCCCTAGACATTTTATCACAAAGTGTAAATAGCTTCAGGCAAAGAAAGACCTTTTTTCTTGGTTTGAAAGAATTGCTGTCAGTAAGGAAGATGAAGGGGGGGAACCAAACATAAACTGCCCTATCCTTCCTTAAAGAAAACACAAATTCTGTTAAAAGTAGGATGAAGTCTAGGTACACTGCTACTTACCGGTGACAGCTTGAGTTACTGCCAAGAGATCCTTCATTTTATCATGACAAAAACTTCTGCATTTAAGTAATTTATTCTTTTTCAGATACATGTTTCTATCCTGAAATACTCCTTTAAGGAGTAACAGATACCAACCTGATGGTGTAATCTAACTTAAAAGTTCTGAGACATGGTTTCCAATGATAGACTGAAAATAAGGAGAAGATTCAGAAGTTTTTAAACCAGAAAGGAAAAGATTGATCTAAAAAACGCCGAAACAGATGAGTTCATTTTTCTCGCAGTTACATTAGGATCAATTCAAATTACGTCAGTTTTTAACTATGAAACTGCAGAAATACAATAAAGACACAAGAACTTGATCTGCAGGCACTGAACAAAACTGAGTGGCAAATTTAACATCACAATAAACAATCTTAACAATTGCACCAGACATGCTCTATTTCAGAAACAACAACTAAATTTTATCTTCCACTTCATGAAAATCTGAAGTATGAGTTCACAGATTCACAGAGTCATTGAGGCTGGAAAAGACCTCTGAGATCATAAAGTCCAGCCTATGACCTAACACCACAACACCAGCTAAATCATGCCACCAAGTGCCGGATCCAATCTTTTCTTAAAGACTTCCAGGGATGGTGACTCCATCATCTCCCTGGGCAGTCCACTGTGTAAGTACATTATGAGGAAGTGCTTCCTAATATCCAACCTAAACCTCTCCTGGCATAGCTTCAGACCATGCCTTCTTGTCCTGTCACTAGTTGCCTGGGAGAAGATCTTGATCCCCACCTGACTAAAACTTCCTTTTACGTAGTTGTAGAAAGTGGTAAGGTCCCCTCTAGGTCTCTTCTTCTCCAGACTGAATAACGCCAGCTCCCTCAGTCTTTCCTCATACAACTTTCCCTCCAGCCCCCTCACCAGTCTCATTGCTCTCTAGCACATCAATATCAGTTCTAGACCTGCTGACTGTGGTAGATCAGAAAAGTATAACCACTGCTTATATCCACATTT
The DNA here is from genome assembly GCA_013399055.1 of Ramphastos sulfuratus. Lineage (NCBI taxonomy): Eukaryota > Metazoa > Chordata > Aves > Piciformes > Ramphastidae > Ramphastos > Ramphastos sulfuratus. Next base: position 14,793 of record WBNM01009923.1, on the reverse strand, counting down.
GCATTGACCATATTGTCTGGGCTTCATTTCTAGCATTGCAGGTAGAGTAACTTTGTCCTAGCATGTACACCAACTGTGGCACAGGTAAGTTTGAGACAAATTTTTTTTTTACAGTATGCATACAATTGTCCACAGTATGAACTTTGTTTTACCATTTGAACTTTGTTTTACCAATTTTATCATTTTGTTACTTTTATCAACCATGGCAAACTTTGTCTAATTGACTGCCCTTGTAATAAAGTGACGGAATCTGTATAAAATCTAGAGAATTTTTCCCCCTCTGTAAGATAAAGAATGAAGGTGTGCATAAAACATCTGTTGGAAAAAAGAACCATTTTAAGTTTGCTGCAAGCGTTACTAGAATCACACTAATCTTCAGAAAGGTATGAACAATACATATTCTAAAAAGAGAAAAACACATGCTGTTTCATAAGAAAAGAACCTACAGTGCTGACAGTCTGTTTGAGAGGGTCCAGAGTAAGGTCACAAAAATGATCAGAGGGCTGGAGCACATCTCCTGTGATGACAGTCTGAGGAAGCTGGGTGTGTGCAGGCTGGAGGAGAGAAGGCTCTGGGAAGACGTGTTTAGCAGCCTTCCTGTATCTGAAGGGGGTGTACAGGAAAGCTATTTATAAGGACTATTACAGGACTATTTATAAGGGCCTCTGGTGACAGAATTAGGCACAGTGGTTTAAAACTAGAGCAGGCAGATTAAGATTAGATATTAGGAGGAAGGTCTTTATTATGACTGTGGTTAGACACTAGAGTAGATTGGCCAGAGAAGCTGTGGATCCCTCACACCTGGAAGTATTTAAGACCAAGCAGGATGAAGCTTTAAGCAACCTTGGTCTAGTGGGAGGTGTCTCTGCCCATGGAAGGGTGCTTAGAAATAGGTGATCCTTAAGGTCGCTTCCAACTCAAGCCACTCTATNGTATGAACAATACATATTCTAAAAAGAGAAAAACACATGCTGTTTCATAAGAAAAGAACCTACAGTGCTGACAGTCTGTTTGAGAGGGTCCAGAGTAAGGTCACAAAAATGATCAGAGGGCTGGAGCACATCTCCTGTGATGACAGTCTGAGGAAGCTGGGTGTGTGCAGGCTGGAGGAGAGAAGGCTCTGGGAAGACGTTTTTAGCAGCCTTCCTGTATCTGAAGGGGGTGTACAGGAAAGCTATTTATAAGGACTATTACAGGACTATTTATAAGGGCCTCTGGTGACAGAATTAGGCACAGTGGTTTAAAACTAGAGCAGGCAGATTAAGATTAGATATTAGGAGGAAGGTCTTTATTATGACTGTGGTTAGACACTAGAGTAGATTGGCCAGAGAAGCTGTGGATCCCTCACACCTGGAAGTATTTAAGACCAAGCAGGATGAAGCTTTAAGCAACCTTGGTCTAGTGGGAGGTGTCTCTGCCCATGGAAGGGTGCTTAGAAATAGGTGATCCTTAAGGTCGCTTCCAACTCAAGCCACTCTATTCTATAATAATATTTCAAGTATTAAAACGGATTTCTTATCAGAAGTGACAGATGGAGAACGTAAAGTTGCTTTCTATAATTAATATCTAAGAGAGATAACATTCTTCTTCCAGAATTTAGTAAAAAGACTTTGAGAACTAACATGTCTATGAAAATAAAAGTAAAAAATAATTTACTATAAGGTAGTATAAAAAAAAAAGTAACAGAAAATGAAATATGAAATACAGCTACGCTTGAAAGAATTTATAACATACTCTCCAGTATATTTTTATTTAGGACTAATTCTACTTGTGGTTTTCTTGGCACCTTTCACTACTATTCAGTTACTGTTAGTATAGCTCTGGCCTGTCTAAGTTCCTGAAGAGCCACTGTTTGCTTACAGATTAGGTAAGAGTCAGGAAACATTCAGTAACTGTGAGTAACTCAATAGATTTGCTTAAAGAATGAGCTTCCAGGATTGGACTGATTATTGGATTTTCAGTTTGTTACAGCGAAAAAAACTACAGTTCTATAACAAACTTAATAGTTCACTGAGCCAACTCAAACAAAATTGTAGAAGTTTTCCTGAGAGCTTCAAAACATTTATTTCAAAGAGCAGAGCCACTGATCTTCAAAACAATGCAAACTTTAATATGTCACAGAGGAAGTTTCAAGTAAATATTTTCTGCACTTTGGTAGCTTTTAGGAATACAGTCCCAATCTAAAACTTTAAATTTTCTACTAAATTAATGAGCAAGTGACATGGTTAATTACAATTAAAATCAAAGCTGTCTTACACTGAGGCTTTTGTCCTCTTTTCTTTTGCAGACAGAGACAAGATAACAAAAACTTTCCATTTAGCAAGGAAGAGACTGAATAAGGATGGTGGCTGTTATTTTTTGAGGTTGAACGTGGGAAAAAATGTAAATGGTGGAAGAACAAAGGTTCACAGAAGTGACACATTCCAGGTGACTACTTTGATACAATGCAGCTATACTGTATATATTGGAAAATACTCATACTTATTTATGCTGCATAATTCCCCAAACCACCAAATTTGGATTTAATTGTTTTCATGATTTTCTCAAGGGTGCACAATTCTAATAGTCTCAGACTTCAAGAAAGCATCTTTCCTTTAAGACTGGACCTAAATCTTTAAAATTTAATAAACAGAAATAAAACATGAGTTTAAACTGGCATTCTTGCCAGATTTGTAGAGTTTTTTTCATTTGATTACTATACCACAATTAAAAATACAAAATACTTCACACCTCATTAAAATTCTTACATTTGAATGCTGGGTTTCACATTAGTTGTTGGGTTTCTCTGCTCATATAGTACTCTGTAGTGTTTCTGTTTTCTCATGTTGACAAATTTCACTATCCACAGATTACTAGACAGTTTACAAAAATGTTCTAACAAGAAAAACTTAAATACTACTTCTTAAATACAACTACTAATATTTAAAACCAACATGTAGTTAAATAACTGGGCAGATGGTATTTGTCTAAAGCAAATTTCAATCAAGTATATTCATAGGTTTATACTACAGAACTTTTTCAAATATTTGATTAAGTACTTCAAAATGCTGAAATAATTCAGCACTCAAATTATAGTGTTTGATGTAATTTCTGGCATCACTACAGCAAATGTCACATAAAAGAAAAAAACATCTTATTTAAAGTAAGGTCTTGACAGCAGTCTGGCTTAGTAAACAATCTTATTCACAAACTGGAAGGCTGGTTATAATCAAACATGTATGGGAAGAATTAGTTTTTTTCTCTGTCCTCTTGAAACAATGTGAATGCCTAAATTTTCACACACCCCCAGTCTTTGTTATTCATCTCTGAACAAGGAAAATAAATAGGCATAATATGTAATATGAACAATTTGAAATACTAATAAAGATCAGCCAGTGGATGTAAAAGTGATGTACTGTGCTACCACCTGTTCATGAACATTCTGCTAGATTTAGCCCTGATCCTGCAAAAAGTCTAATATGACGTAAGGCTTATTCTGGTCTTCTGGTCTTACTGAATTTCCTAATGCAGCCAGCTCAGAGCATAGACAGACACTGTGCAAGTGTCTGCACAATCTGCATAGACATACCTGATAGAGCACATCATAACTCACTCTCCATCATATGTTCCCCAAGAGGATCAGCAGAGAACAATGGAATAACCTTCTGTTACATATAAATTAGTTTCATGATAGTAGTTTCCTTTAAATATATGCAATTTCTCAAATCTAAAATAATGTGGAAGGGGTTAAGTGGGGCAAAATTACTTGGTCAGGTATAACACAGTTTTGCTGCTGTAAAATTTCACTGGTTTCAAGACACAGTGTTTCTAAAGTATCTTCTTCAGCTGTAAATGGCTGTTTCACAGCAAAGGTCTCCTTCATTTCCTTCACTTTCCATCTTTAAATATGCTACCATTCCACGTGACATCCTAAACTGAGCATATCTTCAAGTGTCTCCTAATAATTCACCTACTCT
>WBNM01009923.1:0-10783 GCA_013399055.1 Ramphastos sulfuratus | reverse complement strand
TTTTTTTTTTTTGTTGTTTCCCCCCCCCCCCCCCCCCCCCCCCATTTGTATCCAATTGTTCAATACCTGGTTTTGGTACAACACTTGGAACCAAGTGCTTCTACAGTTAATGTCTTTGTAACAATGAAGACACAATCTCAGCCATATTGCAATGTAAATTCATGTTCTGTTTGCTTTCTATTACAAATCTTTGACATACTGTGGCTTTTCTAATGTCTCTAATTTATAAGTTTGTGTGCAAAATTATTTTTCCTTAATACTAACAATGTGCTGATTTTTTTTCTCCTTCTCTGGAGGGTCTTTCAAAACCCGCCTGGATGCATTCCTCTGTGGACTAAACTAGGTGATTCTGCTTTTCACAGCAGGGTTTGGACTCGAGGATCCCTGGAGGTCCCTTCTAGCCTCTAACATTGTGTGATCCTGTGATTCCCTCCACCAACTTAGTACTTCCTGTAGTAGAATGCAGTATTTAGTATTCAGTGACACTTATTTTTGTTTCTTGACTATTAATAAATTGATGTTTTTTTAACAGTATTTTCCCAGTACTCATAAGATCCAATGTAAATACTCATTTAGTATTTAGTAACACAGCAATCATAAAATAGAATATAGTGAGATGTTACACAGACCAAAGTGAAATTTGAGATAAATCACCATGCTAATTTTATAAAAACCTAAACATATTTACAACTCTTAAGTGTTTTCACAATTAGTACTATTAAAGAAGTTTAGAAGCCTTTGCTCAATGAAATTTTGCTTCTTAAATTACTACTTATGCATCACTACACCACAGCAGATGACACCAAGTTGGGTGGGAGCACTAATCGGCTTGACGATTAGCAGGAAGACTCTGCAGAGAGATCTGGACAAGCTGGATCAATGGGCTGAGGTCAGTTACATGAGATTTAATAAAGCCAAGTGCTGGGTCCTGGACTTGAATCACACCAACCCCATGCAATGCTACAGGCTTGGGACAGACTTGGCACCAGACTGGAAAGGTGCCTGGCCGAAATGGACCTGGGGGGTGTTGGCTGACAGACAGCTGAACATGAGCCAGCAGTGTGCTTAGTGGCCAAGAAGGCAAACGGCATCCTGGCCTGTACCAAGAATAGCATGGCCAGTAGGAGCAGGGAATTGATCGTGCCTCTGTACTCAGTACTGGTGAGACTGCACCTCAAACACTGTGTTCAGTTTTGGGCCTCTCACTGCAAGGAAGTTGTTGAGTTGCTGGAGTGTGTCCAGAGAAGGGAAACAAAGCTGGTGAGAAGGGTCTAGAGAATAAGTCTTACAAAGAGTGGCTAAGGGAACTGGGATTGTTTAGTCTGGAGAAGACGTGGTTGAGGGAAGACTTGAAAGGAGGTTGCAGTGAGGTGGGGCTTAGCCTCTTCTCTCTAGTATCAGGTGATAGGATGAGAGGAAATGGCCCAAAATTGCACCAAGGGAGGTTTAGATTGGCTATTAGGAAAAATTTCTTTATGGAAATAGTGGTCAGGCATTGGAATAGGTTGCCCAGAGAAGTGGTGGAGTTGCTGTCCCTGAAAACGTTCAAGAAACATGTGGACATGGTCCTTTAGGATACGGTTTAATGGTCATGGTGGTGTGAGGTCGATGGTTGGACTTGATAATCTTAGAGGTCTTTTCCAACCAAAACACTTCTATGATTCTATGACATTAGCTGCTACTTACTGTTCCTAGTATATATTCTAAATTTTAATCTGTATCTTCGTAAAGCTGATGGTTCAGAACTGTTGAATTCTAACAGACTTTACAGAAAAAGATATTAGTATCTGGCTACAGTGAGAAACTGAAACTTCAGAAAACTACTTTTAACTCCACATAAAGCATGGTGAAGATAAGTTTGTCACGTGTGCTCCTGCTGTGCATCTTCCAGTGGAGCTTTATGCACAAGTGCACATCTGCTCTGTGGTAAGATGCTAATATAGATGTAACCTTTTACGTATAACCCATATTAAAACTTGAACTTTTGCCAAGTATTCTTAAAATCTGCAAGTTCCTTCATCCTTTACCAGAAATGTATTTATCGTGAAACTGTACTTGTTCTTCCAATACTGATAAGAAAATTTTGTACAATTCAACTAACAAATTGATAGACTTACGAAGGGCATCTCAGTGATTTCTAAAATACACTGGGCAGAATCCAAAAGTGAAAACTAACCATTTTAAATGTCATACTAACAAACCTTATATAAATCATAGTCACTAATCAGGAAGGCACCATTATAAGAAGAGATATTGAACGAGTGCCAGTTGATGCTCTCAGCATTTTGATAATTTTGACATCAGCTGAAATTGAGACAAAGGTAGGCAACAGGAAAGCATAATTAGCTACATCATATAACTATGTTTTTGTTACAAATAATTTAAGAACGTTATTTCATCAAGTGTTAATGTTTGAGAATTTTAAGTGAATGATGTTGTAGCTGATACTTTGATACATTTCAGTGCTTTTAAGTAAGACAAATACCTCCCTTTTACCTGACAAACTGAAAATGTTTTTCCTCACAAATGTAGACCCAGCATTCCAAGGCAGAGAATATGCCATTGGTATTCTTGATTCCAGAAAGACAGAGAGCTTTCTTGCTAAACACATTTAAATACTAATCTTATTTACTAAATTAGTGTTCTTCCTTACTAAATAATCCACAGTAAATGAAACTGCAAATACACAATACGATCTGTGAAATGTTACAAAAGACACTTACTCTAAATGTTAAAATGTATCTTTTATTTTTATGTTGGGTTCCTCCCCCTTAGTCTGAATTTTGGCCATAGGGCCAAGTGAGTTCTTGTTCTGTTAAAGCAGCAAAGACAATCTGACTCACAAACTTTTAAGGATGGGTTAAAAATAACCCAAATACTTTGGCTTGAATCTCTACCTTGTTCTGTTCTGATTGGTGTTGGCTCTGAAATAATATCCAGACCAAGAGCTGGAAAAGGATTTAAAGGCAAAAAAGACCTTGAAAGTATGGGTAAAGGAAACAAAGTAATTTTTTTTTCACTTACCTAACTAATCACATATTGATTTTATTAGATACCATGGAAATACCTTAGAAGCAAGAATAGGAGGCAACAAATTTTATTTGTTTATAAACAAAACCTTTCCCTAAAGACTATTTGTGGCTAGAGGGCCATTCCTTTTGGCAAAACTATCAATGCACAGAAGAAGGTATGATCACAATAATGTATTTTGTTTGTGTGCTTTCCTACAATGATTAACACTTTTGTGTTAAACATTTGCTTTATTAAATTTTGGTGTCAAAACAAAATATTTATAGCAACTTCACAGCTATTTTTTGCTACCAGTGTCGATATTTATTCACATTTAGACGGAGGATCACTAATGTATTCTTCAATGGCTAAGGAAAAAGCTATGCAGTAACTATCAGTAAACTTTGACATTGCACAACGGTGTTTTGAACACTTCTAAATGTCTAGCCTCATCAACGCATATCTCAATTAAAGCTATTCTTACATTTAATCCAGACCCCTTAATAATCCAAACTACATGCCAGTTACACAGTAAATCTCCCACCTACCTTTCAGTTATCACTGTTAAGCACTATGTTCATTCTACTTAATGGAGTAGTTCCACTCCTTGAAGACTGTATCACAGAATCACAGAACTTTAGACATTGGAAGGGACCTCCAGGGATCATTGAGTCCAACCTCCTTGCCAAGGCAAGAGGGTAGCTCAGAAACAGATCCAAGTGGGTTTTGAAAGTCTCCAGAGAAGGGAGACTCCACAACCTCTCTGGGTAGCCTGTTCCAGTGCTCTGCCACCCTCACTGTAAAGAAGTTTCTCCTCCTCTTGAAGTGAAACCTTCTGTGTTCATATTTGTAGCCGTTGCTCCTTGTCTTATTGCTGCTGACCAGCAGGAAGAGATTGGCCTCATCCACTTGACACCCACCCCTCAGATATTTGTACACATGGAGAAGATCTCCTCTCAGTCTTCTCTTCTCCAGACTAAACAGCTCCAGGTTTCTCAGTCTCTCTTTGTAGGAGAGATGCTGAAGTCCCCCAATCATCCTTGTGGCTTTCCACTGGATGATTTTTTTTTATATTTATTCATCAGATGTGGATTTTGTCATGGTAGATTCTCTACCACCACAAAGTTTTTTGCTTTGTCAGTCCTACAAGCATGCCTTCATTTTTACTGCTCGATTCAAACAATCACAGTGATGGTAAATACAAGGCTTCTGGAAATTCTTCTAGCTAACTAGTATCACCATTTACAGGATGCTTAGTTTCTCCTCATGAGAGTCTTCTTCCAGATCATATCATACCTTTACTCTTTGAATTAAAGTTGTGCTTCACAGAATCTTGAAAAATAGAACATATGAGCCCATCCCTCTCAAAGGCAGGATTGACTTTTTCTGCATCAGTTCTAAGAAGTACCCACTATTTGGAAAGTTCCACTTTGTAGGTCACTGTATTTGCCTTTAGGTGGTTTTCCCTAACATTTAATCTAAATCTCCTTAGATGCAGTTTAAGTCTTATCTCCTGTCTTCTCCACAGGGATTACATAGAACAACTCCCTCTTCGTGGTAGATTTTAACATTCTTGTTAATACGTCTCTTTTTACAAAGTCATCTCTTCGCTAAAGAACAGTGTCGGTTCTTAAAATCTTCCTGTATTATGCTTTCCAGATCATCAGCCACCTTTGCTGCTTTCCTCTGTGCCCTCTTAAGATGCCTTGTTTCTTTTATGCAAGTGCAATCACCAAAACTGAGTGAATGATTCAGGCTGAAGACTTGCATACATTGAATAGCAAATGAGTCTGTCTTGCACAGAACAGTCCATTTTATATGTTTACAGTAAACGTCAATATTTTTCAATAACATGGCATTATGAACTAGTTCTAAGCTTAAGTGCCACCTAACATCTTGTGGTTTTGAGAGACGTACAATGTTTTGTTTGCTTTGCTCTGGTTTTAACTTCTGTGAACTGACTCCATCTACCCATTCAGCATAAAAATATTCTACAAAACAAACAAACAAACAAACAAAAACCCTAAACTTTTCTTCCAGTTTAAACTGAATTAGGTTGGTGAAAGCTCCAACAGCCTAGTGGAAGCGAAGAGAGTCACTCAGCTCTACGTTTTAACAACTGCATGTGAAAATGTAACGTTAGTATGTAAGTTTTCATTTTTTCTTAATTTTTTTCTTTAGTCTCCCCCTTCTCTGTCCCACACATTTCTCTAGTCTACAAGTTTAATAAAAGTTGTCTGTTGTATTCTCCAGATCAGTAATAAAAACATTCCCAGAACTCTGGCTTTGCTGTCTAATTGCAAACAATTCTCTTAAAACTTGTTAACTTCTGCTTAATGTTACTATCTCTGCAACTGCTTTAGAGAATCACAGAATGGTAGAGGTTGGAAGAGACCTCTGAAGATCATCTAGTCCAGCTCCTCTGCTAGAGCAGGATCACCTAGAATAAATCACTCAGGAACTTCAGTTAGCTTCCTTATATGCTTCAGTGAATGTCATCAAGTGATTTTAATGCAGCTAATTTACCTAATTAGTCTCTAGTTGCTTGTTCTGTACTTGAATGCTTCCCTTTATGTCACTGATCATAGGTGACCATATGATCAAAGTCGACTGCTTGCCCTGGCAGGGCATAAATCCAGCTAAACCAGTTTGGCCACTGCCCCTCCTCCTCTACTTTGAGGGTCCAGGAGGTGAGGAGCAGACAAAACCAAACAACGGGAGTAGGCTCCAGTAAGCCTGCCCTAAGGGGTAACAACCCAGCACCACGGTCTCAGGTGTCTTGTACAGCCCTAGACATATGTCTTAATGCTTTTTAGGTCATATATATGTAGTTCATATGAGGCACAATACTTCAAATTCATTTGCCAAAACTTCAGATGCTTGTGCCTACTGGCCAGTTTGACGTTCAAAATGTATTTAATAGGAGAATGATTTGAAAAAGCCCCCCATTCTTCTGCCTTTCTGCGACTCCAATTCCTAGGGTGATTCCTTTAGTGAGTCCCCCAGTGGCTTTTCTCCCCGTTAGCAGCTCATGAACTCGGTTCCTGCCTGCAGCAGTGCTATTCACAGCATTGATAGCTTTTGTTTCACAGCCGTCAGGTGTTTGCAGGAGTGCAGCTTACAGCGACACAGTTTTCCTCTCCCTCCCTCTGCCTTGGAATATTTTGTATTTTACCCTTGAGATTATAATGGTGGGTTTTGGAAGCACCTTTATAAAGGAAACATACCCGGGAAATCAGCGTGTTGCAACTAATATTTGGGCTAGTTTTATTTAGTCTTCCTAAGCTGTAAAACTCAAGTTTTGGGCTCACTCAACTGCGTGTTTGGTCCATCCTGTGACCATAACTGGTACTGCTTTGCTGCAAGAACTCAACAATTTCCTGTTTTCCGTGTTCCTATTTTCCAAGTCCTGACTGCTTTTAGAACTGTTTAATTCCGTGTTTATAAATACCCTTTGTGTAAATACTTGCTGTCGATCAAGAATCCGAACGAAATTCACATGATCCGGTGAATTTCTGAATATTAATAAATAACAATGAATATATTAACACAGGAACCTTATTTATATTGAGGTATCAAATCATAACATAAGCCTGCCCTAAGGGGTAGCAATCCAGCACCACAGTCTCAGGTGTCTTGTGCATCCCTGAACACTTGCCTACTGCCTTTTTGGGAATATACACATAGCTCACATGAGACTGGAAGAAAGTGAGTGTTACTCCAGTCTTCAAAAAAGGCAAGAAGGAAGACCCAGGCAACTACAGACCAGTCAGCCTCACCTCCATCCCTGCAAAGGTGATGGAGCAGCTCACTCTGGAGGCCATTTCTACCCACATGAAAGAAAAGAGGGTTATCAAGAGTAGCCAACATGAATTTACCAAGGGGAGATCTTGCTTGACTAACCTGATAGCCTCCTATGATACCATGACCAAATGGACAGACAAAGGAAGGGCTGTGGATGTAATTTACCTTGACTTCAGCAAGGCTTTTGATACTGTCTCCCACAACATCCTCACAGATAAGCTCTGGAGATGTGGCACCTGGTTGGTGATGGGGATTGAAAACTGGCTCCCCAACAGAGTTCAGAGAGTTGTCATCAATGGCACAGAATCAAGTTGGAGGCCTGTAGCCAGTGCTGTTCCCCAGGGATCAGTGCTGGGTCCGGTTTTGTTCAGTATCTTTATCAATGACCTGGATGAGGGCATTGAGTGTACCTTCAGCAAGTTTGTTGATGACATAGGACTGAGGGGGTGGCTGACACCCGTTAGGCTGTGCTGCCATCCAACAAGATCTGGACAGGCTGCAGTGTTGGATGAAGGCAAACCACATGAAGTTCAGTAAGGACAAGTGCAGGGTCCTCCATTNTCCAAACCTGCTTGGATGTGTTCCTGTGCGAACTACCCTAGGGGATCCTGCCTTGGCAGGGAGGTTGGACTTGATGATCTCTGGAGGTCCCTTCCAATCTCTAAAGTTTTGTGATTCTGTGAAACATACCTGCGAAATCTGTGTGTTGTGAGTAATATTTGGGCTAGTTCTTGTTAAGGCTCCATAAGTTATAAAACTTGACTAGTTTTCATGCTCACTCAGGAAGAGTGTTTGGTCCATCTTGTGATCAAAGCCGATACTGCCTGTTGTGCATATATAGCATTTTCCTGATTTTGCTCTCCTATTTTCCAAATTCTAACTGTTTTAGACTCTTTAATTCTGTTTTTATAAATACTTGCTCTCAACTGAGAGTCTGAATGAAATTCAAGCAATCCAGTGAATTTTTAATTAATAATAAAAAATCAATATTATTTTGACATTAAATCATAACACTGCTATGCTAAAGAGTGAAAACAAGCATTCAATGTTATTTTCTCCGTTTAGCTGAATTCTTCTTGCTCACTTGTCTCCTGTTACTGTATTTTTGCTAATCATTCTATCCTCCACCATTTGCATGTCCTTTAGTGTCTTTTAAATTTTGTCTTAAATCTTCAAACATGTTTGTTTTTAGAATTTTTAGTTAGGTTCTCCATTAACTTGTTGAATATAGTCTTTCCTGCTATATAAATTTCTCAACAGGTACTAGAAGAAACCCCTTCCTCTGCTCTGTAATTACAAAAAGGAATCACGAAAAAGAAAACCAAGATTGTTCAAGATTATTTTCGCCATTAGATGTCACCTACAGATTTTCAATAGGTTTACCTCCTACCTGATACTTATTTCAGAGAAAGTGAAAAGAAAACCCTAAACATCAACTGTGGTATATAAGCTCATTTCCTTGAGTAAACAGTATATTTTACAACTGTACCATAACAGTAACTTTGAGTATTGCCTACATATTCCTTTAGTTTGTCATTAAAGGTGAGTTTGATCGGATTACTCCACAGTAAGTCCTCTGAACAGGGATACAGTATTACCTGCCATATATGGCACTATTCAGTATAATCAATCATATACACACACAATGACTACTCTTTATTTTACCTACACTTCTACTTGTCTCTCTTTTTTTTCACATGGCCAGTGGCAGCATTCACTATCTCCTCAACAAGAGATTATATTTACTCAGTGACTGAGTATGATACAACTTTATATACTGCCATCCTTACGTTACTACTTTTCCTAAGGAAAACTCATTTTCCTAGGAAAAAAAATCTACATTTCAACAATATAGTGTCCTCTTTTACACAATATAGTTAAATTTTTAAGGCTGGAATGTTATTTGGAGATCTACACAATACACGCTTACCTTCTTTTTCTTTGGGTTTTAACGCTTTTTCTTCTTTTTTCTGCTTTGCTTCCAGCAGTTCACGTTTCAGCTGTCGTGCTTCTTTCCGTAGCTCCTCACTGCAAAGACAAAAATATTTACAAGAATGTAATCCTCTGGGAATGTAAAGACACTCAGGAGAAACAGAATCAAAGTTAATGGGCAGTAAATCTCTGATATAAACAAAAGGAAAGTAGTGACTCACTGATCCTAAGAACATGGCTTAGAAATCAACTAGAAGCTTTGACAGTTCATATTTTCATTAGCAAAGACAACAGAAGAACATAACAGATGACTTATTTTAAGCCCCTATTAGGAATATGTCAAGGACATGAATAATTAAGCAAAGGAATCTCTTTGCATTTTAATTTAACACCATAATATTTAACCATGAAAACGACACAAAGAGTATCTGAAACAGCAGTATTGCCAAATAAATATTACATGTGTTACAAAATTCTGTTTACTGAACAGAATAAATATTACATGTGTTATAAAATTCTGTTTACTGAACAGAATAAATCTTAGCATCCTGGATTTCTTAGATGGACAGCCAATGTAGTTGGTAAGTGACAAAGACATGATTTCTCTGTAAGCATAAACGATTACCTATGAAAATTATTTTGATTTCACAAATTTTACAAAAAAACTCATAATCTGGTGATAACACTAGTAAGAAGAAACTAAAATTTGCAGATCATTGTACTAATATCAAATAAATATCTGTCTTCATAGGTTTCAATGGACCCCTGAAAATAAGTCAAGTCTGGCTTCACTGCTGAAAGCACCACCAAACAAAGTAGTTGCAGAAAGTATTATCCAGTCAGATTTTTAATATCCATAGATGGAGACTCCACAACCTCTCTGGGCAACTACTGCTTGAACATCCTCAATGAAAAAAAAAACCAAAACAAACCAGCTTGGTTTTTGTGCTGGTTTGAGCTAATTGGAATATTATGTAGGGGAAGGAACTTCTGGCACGCAGCCACAGACAGAGGAGGAGGAAGAGGAGAAGACATACAGCCTTAAAGATTTGGCCAATATGCTTAGATCCTAATACAGTTTTGTATGTTTAAATTTCAGCTTGTGCCTTTTGTGGAAGTCTAATGGCTACCAGTGGAAAAGAACTGACAACTGCTTCAAGTTTTTCCCAGTGCTAGAATCTGTATTTCTCACTTATTGAAAATATGTATATTTTGCAGTCGTCGAAATCAACGAGCAGTAGAAATTATTACAATGAAGTACTGTGGCATGCAAGAATCTCCCTGCAGTTGTTTTATGTACCTTGATTCTCATCTGTAATACCGTAAGTCACAACTCAACAACATTTATTAAGCAGACTTGGAACTGTAGAGCAATGACTTTTGAATTCCATCCTCATTGTGCATGTATGCACAAATACAGAGCCTGTGAAAAGCATCAGAACGCTACCAGTGTAAAGGTATTAAAAAAATCAATCACGACAGCAGGTCTCAATTTTCAACAGCATGGTAGAAGCTGCACTAACCCAGATTAACAGCTGTTACATGAGACTACAGTTATACTTTTCTATCTTGAGAAGAAAGTCATAAGGGAAAGGTGAGAGACAGCTTTAACTGAAGAAGCGTCCATTGCTTTTGTAGAAATCTGGGATAGTGTTGTAAGCAAGCTGTATTACAACACAAATCTAGTAAACTGCAAAATTTTCTAATAGAAGTTGCACAGCAGAGACAACTTGTCACGAAAATTTACATGCTTAAGCCATTTAGACAGAACGTAGTGACAGAAAGACAACAAAAGAGGATTATGAATGGCACTTGTGAGTAACAGAGTGTAGTGGTTGAACAAATAGCCCTAATACAGAAGTGAGAGGAAGTAACAAAAAACCCTTCAGGTAGAGATAAAAAGCTTCAGTGAGAAGAGATAATACAATGCACAATCACCTTAGCCTATTTGCAGAAAATGCACAGCAAAACGCACAGGAAGCAGCAGAAGGAAGCGACCAGTGCACTACAGAAGGTCACACCTCTAGGGCAACCAGCC
>WBNM01009922.1:12371-42573 GCA_013399055.1 Ramphastos sulfuratus | reverse complement strand
GCCTTAAACCAGCACACAGGCAATTATAAAAACCAGACAGACAAATATAATAACCTACTGTCATGTTTCATTGTAAATAATGGCCGTAGTGGCCATGGTGAGATTATTTGACTTAATATGAACATATCTGACCTATGACATCGAGAACGAGATGAACATGATGCCTAAGACAAACTGTATTAATGTGGTATTAACATGTGGTCTCTCTTGTTCAAAAACTCTGAAAGCTCATCTGTAATCACTAACAGTGAAGTTTTGAAGAATGAAAGGATGATCACAGCCATGACTTAATGCAAACCAGAAGAAATGCGTAACCAAACGCAGACAGGAGTTTGAGAAAGGTAGAACTTAGTCCCAGAAGTTCTGTACTGAAGGTCTAGAATTAAAGAGGAGTAAACAGGACCTGTCCTTAAGATGCAGCTGACAATTCTTCATGCAGAAGGAATATGTAAGTGAAAGATGTGAGATGGTGTTTAGCTGTATGTGGATGCAGCATGAATGCCATGAAAATGTTAACCAAATTCTGTCCCAAGTCTGAAACAAAACTTTGTTGCTGCCATCTAAGTTTTCTTCTAAGCTTTGCCAAGGTGAAGTTGTGGAATCATTACAGAATCACAGAATTGTCAGGGCTCGAAGGGACTTCAAAGATCATCCAGTTCCAACCCTGCTGCCATGGGCAGGGACACCTCACACTAGATCAGGTTGCTCAGAGTCACATTCAACCTGGCCTTAAAAACCTCCAGGGATGGGGCCTCCACCACCTCCATGGGCAACCTGTTCTGGTGTCTCACCACCCTCATGATGAAGAACTTCATCCTAACATCCAATCTGAATCTACCCACTTCTAGTTTTGCTCCATTCCCCCCAGTCCATGCTTCTCTTGATGCAGCCCAGGATGCAATTTGCTTTCTGAAATAAAACAGTAATTCTAATATATAATAATTATAATAAAACAATCCTAATGTTTTATTGAAATAAAACAATAATTCTAATAGTTGAACATGTCCTTTTGTCACCAGTGTTGTCCATCAATGGAAAGTGGAGGAGGAAAGCAATCAGTTACTACACATCCCTTCACATGAAAAACCCAACAATACAGGGTGAGAAATACTAAAAAATGTCATTTTTCTAATAGATATATTAAGCTGTAAGCTTCTGCCCTTCTCAAAAATCAAAGTAAGCAAAAGATGGATGGTGGCAAAAATACTACCTTGTGAGATTTTAATAGAATTGTAAAACCTATTCCCCTGCCTCTGGGATAGTGTAACGAAAATGTAAGGTGTTACTCAGAGTTCTCCTTGGTTTCATTCAGTGTCAGAGCTGCCTTTTGTCATCAGTGGGATGCAGTTGCTAGGGAGTAAAACAATGCATTCAGCGTGGACTTAAGTGCCTCAAACCAGCTGTGTGCTGCCTTAGGCAGGACCTCAGTGGTTAGCAGGACTAATGAATGTGCACACTAACAGCAGTGAGCACAGGCAGTTTAAGGATCAAGACTAATGGCTATTTTCAAGAGAAAGGAGAAGGTGAAAACATACAGATGTACAGGCATTTGGTGTTGTGAGCAGATTTAGGGCCATGGCACAAAGTCTTTCTGCTGCTACTTTGCCACAAAGGTTGCAGCCTGAAGCATACCTAACTAAAATACCGCTTCCAGCTTCCTTAAACTTTACAGAGGCTCTTTTCTTCTGCTCTGCTCTGCTCAACTTTCACCAGTAGGAAAGATCAAGTGTCAAAAATGAGTGGGGATTTCTACTGGAGCACATTATTGAGCAGTTGCTTTGCTCCCTTTCAAAAGGACAGGCATGCCCCTCCTAGTCTGTCCATGCTGGTGAAGATAGGTGTACAGGCAGAGAAACGTGGTACCAGAGAGGACACTGCAACGATTCAATGGTAATAGATTTTTTTTGGTTCCCCCCCCCCCCCCCACCACNCCCCCCCCCCCCCCAAAATCACAGTGAAAGAGTGTGCCAGTGACACATGCAATACCCCTCTCTACCTCTCCCACCCTGAATATTCCAGGTACAGTCCAGTTCTAGTTCACAGCAAGTAATTGGCCGCTTGCTCTGTTCACTCTCCTGTACTTGCAAGACGAGGAGCTGCTGCTACCACAGAAAGAGTAACAGTGGGTCTCTGGTGACAAGGTAAGCACTTAATAGTGGCTGGCAGGTGCATGCTGCAACAAAAGGGTGATCCCAGGGGTATCATAAATGCCTCACCTCGGTTCTGTCTGGATATTGAAATGCTGAGCCAGCCTCCTGCTGCACTTTGCTGTTCTGGTAGAAAGTTACTCCACTTACTTACCATGTTCCTGGAAGGATTACTGGGGTCAGAGACTGGCCTATGATTGCAGATGTCAGCTCACTGTTAAATGGAGTGATGTAAAATACGTCCTTGCACATCATTTATTAACGTTTAAAACTCATCAGGGGACATATAAACCGTTCCTCTTTCTGTAACATTTATAAACTACTGAGGAGCACAGACGCATTCCCCTATATTAATTACCCTAATTTAGGCAATGTCCACGAAGGACCTATGATCACAGCAGCTATGATTCCCTCCCCAGTTCTTTTATTTCTAGGCATTGAGGTTCTTCTGAGCCCATTCCAGCTGCAAATTCTCCAGGAATGAATCAGGGTAATGCTGGAGAGTGAATGCATTTCCACAAGGGAGTTGCACTAAGATTACTAGTAAACTTGCTTTGTTAAGCCAATGCAAAATGTGACAAGGACCATCTTATTTCATCTGGTTTCTGCTTTTAGATATGGATTAGGTTTGAAATCAAATAAACCCCCATTTAACATCTCTAAATAAGGATGTATGAAGGCATTCACATCAGCTTAACCTGAATTGTTTCAGTCAGGTTTAAATGAAATTGGTGAAACTTTCTTGTGCTGAGATGACCTCAGTAAATACAAATTTCTGTCTGTCTTCTACAGGCCTGAGGGGTGTCAGCTCTTCTGGCTTTTCACAAGGCATCACTTTAGTCACCTGTGCTAGGAGCCTATGGGAATTAAAAGCTCTGTTGGATCAGGGTCAGTGAAGTAGGAAGCATTTAGTGGTTAAAGGAGGAATGTGAAAGAAGGCAGCTTTACTTGTCTCACTTGGTGAAAATTACCACAGCAGCTCATTTAAACCTCTTCAGGCCTAGCGTTGTGGATAGGTTGGCCCTGTCACAGATCCTCAGTGTCTTATTGCTGTGAAGTGTGCAGTGTGGCTAGCACATATGGGATAATCGAAGTGATGCATCTGTCTGGGGAGGGTCAGCCCGCAGCATCTTTGGGTGGCAAATTGCCTTTAGAACGTTGACTCCTCTCTTCTGGCCTTTGGCACTGGTAACCGTGGCAGTGTGAGAGAGCAAGAAAATGGGGAGGTACCTGCTTGGGTAATTTCTGCCGTCTGATAAAAAGTAAGCACACATGAAGGTGTATATTTCCCTGCAGGAGTGGGGTGTTTGGAGAACACAATAAATACGTTACACCAAATGTCATCTTGAGTTTCTCCCATGAAAGAATTTGAAGCATGTTCCCCAGCTGCGTGTTCTGAGCTGTGAGAGTTTTTGCTGAAAGCACATAATGGTGTGCACACTTAATTTTAAATCACTCCACCATGGAGGAGTCTGCACATGTTAGAGAATTTCTGTGGTTCTGAATGGTGAAGGCCTATGATTTTCTTCATCACATGTGAAGCTGTACAAATGCTGCTTCTTACTTGCTATGCTGTGTCACATGTGAATGTTTTAGCAAATGTCCCAAATCAGTGGTGGAAAAACATTGAGAAATACCTAGAACAGCAAAGTTCTTGTGCAGGGGTGAGCTGATCAGGTCCAGTGCCTGGAAAGGCATCCTGCAGAGGTATTCTTCCCATTCTTGTTCCTCTAAGCCACATATCATAGGAGGGCTGAAATTTGTTTTTACCACTTCAGGAACAAGATCCTACATCTGTTCCTAATTACAGGTGGGGATCTCAGAGGAGGTCTGAGTTACAGCGCATGTAGATATCAAAATGCATAGCTCTCATTACTCGAATAGGTAAATAATTTTATTCATCATCTGTGCAGGGATGTAGGAAGTGTAGCCCAGGAGATGTTAACAATTAACTGGAATCTCATTTGTGTGTTACTGGCTATCAATATCTTCAGCTCTTCTGCACAGTAGTTTAATATTGATTATGTAAACCTTCTGAAAAGGGGTGAATTTTGGGGTTGGTTTTTTTTTTTTTTTGTGAATTGGGTGTTTACAAATACATATCTGTTTTTGTCAGATTGAATGTACATGATATTTTTCTGTAGAGGATGGAGTTTTATGGTTCTTTGCTTTCTTTTGGAGAATGAGGGACCAAGTTTCTTCCTGTAAAATCTGGGCTACCACAGTTTATGATTGGTTTCCATTCAGGCTGAGGTGCTAACCACCATGTAGGAGTGTTTCTTGTGTCTGAAACATAACTTTTTTGGACCTGAAAGTTTAGTTTTGGGAGAGTTAGTGCAGTTGCTTACCCATTTGAGGGCAACTGTCTCTGTCTCGTGTGGCTTACAGATTTTACAGTCCAGTAAATGCAAGGATTTGCTTGTGGGTTTAGTGTTTTGTTTTTAAAGGACTCGCCCTCACTGTGGAATTGCTCTAGTTGCTTGCAAAAAAGTCACATCTAAGAAATGCACCAAAAGATTCCACAACCCATATTGCTAAAATGTATTGCTATACATTTTAGCAATGGACCTGAGGTTAAAAGGACAGGATGTGTAGCTATTTGTGAGCAAATACACTACTATTTATATTTTTGAGTTGGCTTAACTGAAGCACACTGGTGCCTTTTACTGAAGTAGTCTGCACCGTTCAAGAGCATAGGCAACAACTTGGCTTAATACTGCACATCAAACGCTAATGTGACTCTCCTGTGTAGCTTAATCACGGCACCACTACATGGCTGTCCTCCCTGTAGTAATCCTAACTCAAGGCTGGTTAACTCAAGAGTATGTAAGTGCTGGGAAAGTCTTTTTCTTCTGTTAGAAATTCCAGCTGTATCCCAGGCAGGACAAAATACTGCTGACAGATTGGTTCTGCCCTCTGCTATTTGTGGGAGCAGGAGTGCTTTGGTGGTTTGTATATATGGGGCTGGGAAATCCCTGTGAGCACTTCTACACTTGCAGTTATATAAAACAGGCTGCTGCTGTTACTTGAATTGTTAAGTTTGTTGAGGTGAACAGCAGTAACCTGCAAATGGGAACAGAAGAAAATCCACTGATTTCAAACCAGTGCCTTGAACTGGAACCCAATACCAAGCACATTGTTGTTTTAAAGTAAAGCAATTGATTTGGAAGCAGCTACAGCAGCACGAGTGATAAATAGATGGCAGCGTAAATTTATTTAAAGTAAATCATATAAACTAACTTAATTTCTTTCTCTGATAGGATAAAAAGCTTAGTGGATAAGGTAAATCCACCAGAATAATGCGTCTCTGTTTCATGAACATTTTTCTACAGTTCCATACAACAGTCTCATAAAGTTAGAAGCATGGATAATATACATTTTTTTGTATAGAATGTGATGGATTGTAAGTTATTTTGAGTGACAGTAAATATAAATGTCAATGTATAGCTAAAGTGGTTGTCACTCTAGTACTTATATATATTAATAACTGAGTTTTGAGAGAGGAGAGCTGTCTTTCTGGAATCAATTCTGGCTCCAATGCTAAGTTAATGTGCTCTATTTTCATTAATTGCTTTGATGGTAGGATTAAGACTTCATTGATCGTATGTGTGAATGAAATCAGTCTTGTTGGGACTGCAAATACCATGCAGAGAGTAGTCATTAAAGTAAATCCTTCTCTGGATGTGTCCCTGGCATACATGCTAGAGCCTTAGGCAGGGAATATGTGCATAGCCAGGCCACTTTCAAATTTCTCTATAAAGCAAAACTTCTTGTGTCCTTCTAGTTGGGGTCAAGAGAGTGACTCTCCATCTGCAATTACGCTTTGGGGAAAAAAAAAAAGCGCCAACATAAAACCAACCTTGAAAAACTTACATTAAAAGAACATTAAGGTTGTAAAGCCAACCACTGAGTAATTAGGAAATAATAGAATTCAAGTGGTCTGTACAATTTTATTTCAGCTTCCTAATGCATATGTATTATGAAGCAGGCTTTAATTCCAGGAATCCATCCTATTTTTAACTCAGGATTCTCCTTCAGTAGCCTCCTGCGTAGGAAGGAATTTCATGTAGACTGAGTTTTCCTTCGTGCAGTTTCACAAAAAAATTCACAGAATTTCATTCCAGGCCAGTTTGCAGCTCACCGTTTCTAATGATATTCTTGCCAAATGGAGATGATGTGTGCAGAAAAAGCACCTCAGTGTAATGCTTCAGAAGCACCAAGAAGAAACATGCAGTTTTGAAGCGTAGCAATGATAGAAAAATTGCTGAAATGTTAACATTTTTTTGGATAAGTCATCCTGAAAAAGCACTTCCAAATTCAAGTTTCAGTGTAGATATTTTACAATGCCTGTAATTAAAACCACAATATGATCTATATGTACACTGAATCTTTGTGTCTGAAGGTTTGCACCGTTACCTTAGATGCATGACAATTAGGCATTTTCTATTGAATGCTCTGGATAATACCATTAGATGCACAATAATTAGGTGTTTTCATCTCATTAATATTCATTTTCATACATTTAAATGCCTCTCTTATAGCATTTGTTAATTAACATACATTTACAATGGTATATTCCTCCTCCCCATTCACCCATTCTGACTAATGAGCTGACATATCAGATGACTTCTTGTACAGGATTCTGCTGTTGTGTCTTTGGCAAGAAAAAAGAAGGGGTTATCGTGCTCTTTGTGGGTGGTATTAGCACAGCTATTTCTTCTCACAAGGAATTTGGGGGCTGGAGAGTTTGTCCTCAGTGATGCCGTTGCAAAATATAGGACTCCTTATTTCCTTTTATTCATATTATTAAAGCCTGCCTCCCAGAAGCAAAGTCTGGGCCCTAAAGGTGTTTTTCTAATTGAAAGCTCATACAGTGTGCACCCCTGAAAGTTTGTTTCCTACAACCTAGAGAACAGAGTGCAGCCTGCAAAACTGTAGTGAGGGACACTCCAACATTAAAAAGTATCTTTCCTCTTTCTTGTAAGCAGAGCTAATTGAAAAGGTAAATCAAAACATTCAGGGGAGTTGAAGGAAATCCCCGTCTCCTGAAAATGTCTGCAAGGAGGTGAAGTACGAACTGAAATGCTGCTGTATAATTGCACCAGCTGGGGATATTCATTATGATTCTGGGGTTACTCTAGGGTCTGACTATTAGTATTAAGTTAGTCAGCTTGCCTGTGTATCTTACAAATATTTGAGCAGACTGCAGAGCGCCTCCCACAATAATGTCTGTGCTTTTAGTTCTTTTGTTGCTGCCAAAGGACAAGTAGTAATAGTAACAGTAAACACATAGAGAAAATAAACTTCGTTATTTCTGTGGATTTAGCAGAGTTTTTTTGTGACTGTATGCTACAGCTTTTTGAGTCTCATTTTGTCAGAAATTAAGGGGAAAAACTCCTGTAAAATAAAAAAAAAAAAAGGGGGGGGAAACTCCTGTAAAGTTCTCCCTACTAATAAATCAAAAAGCAATCTCAGCAGTTAACAGATTATTCAAATTCAAATGAAGAAAACATACCTGGAGGGGAATTTTCAAAAAAGCTCAATGTCAACTTAATTCTGTTCCCACTGAAGTCAATGGGAGTTAAGCCAGTACAGAGCATTTTTCAAAATCTTAACCCTAAGATCTGCATACCCATCTAAGTTCAATGAGGTTTATTCTTTAGGAGATTCTTAGTTATTAAGGGAGAGATTTTCAGTAGCACCTGAGGGATTTGGAAGCACAGTTCAATTAGTCTTTCACTGCAATTTGTGCTTCTAAATACCTGAGACAGGTTTGAAAATCTCACGCTAAAACCCTGTCTCAGCTGTTGGTTAAAGCCTCAGTGCACATGTCTATTCTGATAAAAATAGGACTCCAGTCTGAGGCACATGCAGGATTTTGTGTGTGGTTGGATGGTATGCCAGGAGAATAGGCTGTCACATTATCGTTAACTATAAATGAAGGGCACTGCCAAGTGAGGGACATGTGAAGAACATTGCAAGCGCTGCCGCTGTGGTCCTGCGGTGGATTGTGCTTTAACACCAAAGAGTCATATCCTGTGGCCTCTCTTCAACTGAGAGGCATGTAACTTCCTGAAGGTGCCAAGAGGGTAAGTTAGTATTCATTTCAAGCACGATGGAAGGATCTGGTGCCCCACTTTTTGGATTGGCATATCATTTAAGAGTGATGGATGCAGTTATATGCCAGTGTATATGATTTACATGGGTTTAAATGGCTCCTTTTGATGTGGTTTTCATACGGTGTTACTGCAGCCATCCAACAAAACCCTGCCCTGCTAGTGCGGTGGAGATGATCAGATTTAGGTGTCTTGACAGCCCTGGCTTTTTCTTCCAGCGAGAAAAGACATATCCCTGCTTTCCCAAATTTCATGGAAGAGAAAACACAATTCCTTTTAAGTGTCTGGAAGAGAAAAGAGAGAGTTCTGTCAATGTGTTAGAAACTGGGAGAGTTTCAACCTTGTTTCTTAGAAGGAAGGGTTCAAAGCTCATTATTACTTTACCTGAGAGCAGTTTGGCTGGCAGCACTGAGTTAACACCCTCACTGGGTGCTCCAGCTGTGGCCTGCCAGTGGCCCAGAGTTTAGTGTACCTTTTCTGCTCATAGGATGCAGTTGTATATTCCACACAGAAATGGGTCAGATTTGGAGGTCAGATTCTCCTTCAGACACATTTGAGCGCTCCCACTGATGGAAACTAGTTGGATGGCTACTGAAGAGCATTACTGCCAGAGTGATGTTTTGTACCATACTGATCCATCACAGGATGTCTTGTGAAGGTGCCCTGCTTTACATTTTTAACTCTACTGCAGTGCAGTTCAACAGGAATTTGGGGATCAGGGAAGAGGAAATGGGAGTAAGAAGTTGATAAATATTTACTTGAAAGAGTGACTAAGAAAGGATACTAAATTTTAATTATTTTAATGTGCAGTGCACCACACAGCAATGGAGAGGAAGCTTGTAATTTATGATGGAGGCTATCCTTGTCAGGCTAAAATTAAGCCTAACGGGACAGTCAGTCTTAGTCTTTACTTGGGTAAGCAGATGGGTGATGGAGAGTAAGTCTGGTTTTGTATCATTCCTTCTCAGCAAGCCTTGTACTCATGTCACAGGGAGGAAAAGCAGGAACGTTTACAGAGCATACCTAGAGAAATGCCAGATGCTCTTCTCCTGTGAGCAAAGGGGATTGAAGCAGCAGGAAATGAAAGGAGCCTCATTATGATGGATGCAGGGGGATAGGAAGCTGTGCAAAGCAGGGTGAGATAGCTCCTCATGCTGCAAAAGGAGCAGTATGGGAGGTGAGGTGGCTGTGATCCACGCAGCCCATGCCAGCCTGTTCAAGGGATTACTCTGTTACTCAACGCAGAGTGACAAATTCTTATCATCATACAGTACTCAACTTAAACCAAGCCCACTGAGGCCAAACTCTTTCAAGGGAGAGTCTTTGGATTTGCATTGGAAATAGCAGTTAATGAATGTCTCCAAAAGGTTCAGGTTACATTAAGAGTTGAGATTTGCTGTCTGACCAGGATATCTATTTATGACGATACCGTTGTTTAAATATAGGTAACTAAAATGTGAACAATGGTGTCATGGAGTTAGCCCTTGAGGGAGACAGAGAACTGCTGCTCCTCAGGCCTTCTCTAAAACAGAGAAGCTGTGGACATTGAAAGGGAGGTGGTTTGAAACAGGCAGTTCCTATGAGGAGAGGCTGAGCGAGCTGGGATTGTTTAGCCTGGTGAAGAGGAGGCTCAGGGGAGACCTTATTGCTGTCTACAACTACCTTAAGGGTGGTTGTGGCCAGGAGGAGGTTGCTTTCTTCTCTCAGGCAACCAGCACTAGAACAAGAGGTCACAGTCTCAAGCTGTGCCAGGGGAAGTTTAGGCTCGAGGTGAGGATAAAGTTCTTCACCGAGAGAGTCATTCACTACTGGAATGGGCTGCCCAGGGAGGTGGTGGAGTCACCGTCCCTGGAGGCGTTCAAGGCACATTTGGACGTGGCACTTGGTGCCCTGGTCTAGTCTTGAGGTCTGTGGTAATGGGTTGGACTTGATGATCTTTGAGGTCTCTTCCAACCTTGCTTGTACTGTGATACTGTGAATGAGGCCAGGCAGTGAGGATCAAAGAATAGTTGCATTACAAGGATGATAATGATATGGGACCCTAGGATGGGTCATGAGGAGGCAACCAAAGTGGAGGTGAAAAGAGAATCACAGAGTGGTTTGGGTTAGAAGGGATCTTTAAAAGTCATCTAGTCCAACCCCCATGCAGTGTGTGAGGACATCTTTAACTGGAGTTGCTCAGAGCCCTGTTCAAGCAGACCTTGAATGTTCCCAGGGAGGGGACATCTACCATCTCTAGGTAACCTAATCAAGTGTTCCACCGCCCTCACTGTAAAAAAATTTAACCTTATGTCTAGTCTGAACCTCCTCTGTTTTAGTTTTAAACCATCACCTCTTGTCATATTGCTACAAGCCCTATTGAAGTCTATCCTCATCTTTCTTATAAGCCCCCTTTAAGTACTGAAAGGCTGCAATGATGTGTGAACCTCCTCTTCTCCAGGCTGATCAACCCCAGCTCTTCCTCATAGAAGAGGTGTTCAGCCTTCTGCTCATTTTTGTGATCCCTCTCTGGACCTGCTTCAGCAGGTCCATGTCTTTCATGTGTTGAGGGCTCCAGAGCTGAATGCAGTACTCCAGATGGGTTAGCATCAGCATGGAGTAGACAGGAAAATCACCTCCCTTGACTTGCTGGCCATCCTTCTTTTGATGCAGCCCAGGATACTGTCACCCTTCTGGGATGCATATGCAGATTGCCTGCACAGGTCCAGCTTTTCATGCACAAACACCCCCAAGTCCTTCCCTGAGATGTTCTCAATCACATAATCCTCTGGGCTGAATTGATACTGAGGATTGCCCTGACCCAGATGCAGGACCTTGCACTTGGCCTTGTTGAATCTTGTGAGCTTCACACAGACCCACTTCTGCAGGTTGTCCAGGTCCCTCTGGGTGGATACCTGTCCCTCTGGCATCTCAACTGCACCACTCAGTTTGGTGTCACCTGCAAACTTGCTGAGGATGCACTTGATCTCACTGTATGCATCATTGACAAAGATATTAAGCAGTACTAGTCCCAGTACAGACCGGTGAGGGACACTCATCACCAATATCCATCAAAATATTGAGCTGATGGCCCACTCCATCAAATCTATGTCACTGCAATTCATATAGAAGGGTCCTGGAAGGGACTGTGTCAAAGGCCATCCCAATAGATGACATCCATAGTCCTACCTTTGTCCACTGAAGGGCTAAGCTTTTGGAATGATCTCAGAAGAATGTGCCGCATAGAGAAAAATGCAAAAGAGTGAGAAGACAGAAGGATTCCTATGACCCAAATAAAAATCCAAAGAGCTCTGGGCATATTTTCTGATTTGGGATAGAAAAGGTGCCAGATGCACATTGACTCCTGTCTGGTGGTCAGTCTCTGAGCAGGTACTTATGCAGTCTGTTGTACTTTGGCTGCTGTGAACAACTACAGGTCCTGATAACCAAATATTAGTAATACCCTTCTGATTCTGCATGGCTTGTCTGGCCTGTAGGCTCAGTCAAGAGTGATGTGTAGTGAGAGCTTTACTTTGGCAGGAGGTCTGCACAGATTGGTGATCTGGAGAATAATGTTTTCTTCCCTCTTGGTCTAATCTTGGAGGAAGTGAGTCACTGCTGTCTGTCTTTCATTTTCTTGGAGGTTCTGCTGCTAGGGAGAACATGTAGAACAGTCACATTTCCTGTCCTTCTTCCTATACCTGTTTCTTTCCTGTGCTAATTTATTCCACTTAATGTGGAAGAAACAACTGGACTTGAAATGGAATCCACAAACAAGTGGGTCTAAAAGGTATAGACGAGGTAGTTAATAAATGGCTTCTAGTCATCCCTACCACTCTGCCTAGCCTACTTCTGCCTTTACCTGGCTCAAGGAGAAGAGGTAAGAGGGTAGCAGTGCTGTACTGTTCCCCTCCAGGCAGAATCCGAGACCTCTTCAGCTACATGGAAAAAACTAAACCTGCAGTAGTGAACCTTGTTTGAGATGTTAGTCCTTTTTTAAGGATGATAGCAGTGCAAAGCTCTTAATATCAGCATTAGCATGACAGGCAGGTGAGGTGTAGAGATGGTGGTACAAGAATTCTAGGATATTCCATAGGGTCATCAAGGATGGGACACTGTGCATATACTAAGTCGAAAACAGCAGTATAAGCTGTATTCTGTGCTGTTCTCTTTCCTGACGTAATCAAGGACTGTAAGTTTTACACACCAGTGCACAGATTACTGGCATTTACTAGGAGGCACGAGGAGCAGGCTGGCAACTGCTTGGAGGCACACAGAATATACAGGCAATTGCTTGGGAGAATGGGGAACACACAGGCAATTCAATTCCCAACTGGTTTCTAGGGCAGGAGCTACCAATTAAAATTAAAAGGATAAAAGGCCGGAAGCTTGGGACTGATAATGTGCTCTGGAGAGAGAAGTTGCCAACAGCTTGTGCTACAAAAGTGCCTCTCTTTCAGTAGATTTCAGATGGTGAAAGAAACTCAGGTAACAGATCATTCTTTTCTTCTGCCTTCCCTGATTTTCATGTACTCAGTCGTGCAGCCAAAATTCCTACAAAGACAGACAGGGCTGCTCCCCGTGAATTCCAAGCAGCGAGCCAGCCTTTTGAGAGCTAATGCAGAGAACATGGCAGCAGTCAGCTACACATAGGAAGCAAGATTTTTAAAAACAAGCATCAAGTGCCTGAGCAGAGAGCATTGAATGATGTGGCTTAGAGAATCTAGTGAGAGCATGGTGTTTATATACACATGAAGTTGTTTAGGATTTAAAAAGCAGAACAAACACCCGCCTCACCCCACCCTCACCCAAATAAAAACTGCATCCATCTAATCATAGGATGGTAGGGGTTGGAAGTGACCTCTGGAGATGAAAACCACTGTCCATCATATTTGAAAGGTCATGGCAGACTGGTGAAGTTCCTGCTGACTGGAGAAGGGCAAACATAACACCCATCTTCCAGGGTCATCCTTTTTTCCCTTCTTAGAACTACAGACCAGTCAGTCTCACCTCTGTGGTCATGGAGCAGATCCTCCTGAAAGATCTGGTAAGGCGAATGGGAAACAAAGCAGAGGTGATTGGTGGTAACCAGCATGGATTCACCAAGGGCAGATCTTGCCTGACAAATTTGGTGGCTTTTTATAAAGTCGTCACAGTGACAGTGGACAAGGGAAGGGTGACTGATGTCATCTACCTGGACCTGAGTAAGGCATTTGACTCTGTCCCACAGGACATCCTGGTCACCAAACTGGAAAAAACATGGACTTGATGGGTGGAGCACTGCTGGATAAGGAATTGGCTGGATGGTCGCATGCAGAGAGTGGTGATCAAGGGCACAATGTCCACCTGGAGACCAGTGACAAGTGGCGGCCCTCAGGGGTCAGTGCTGGGACCAGTGCTCTTTAACATCTTTGTCAGTGACATGGACAGAGGAATCAGTGCACCCTCAGCAAGTTTGCAGATGGCACCAAGCTGTGTGGCACAGTGGACTTGCTAGAGGGCAGGGATTCCATCCAGAGGGACCTGGACAGGCTGGAGAGGTGGGCCCAGGCCAACCTCATGAAATTCAACAAGGCCAAGTGTAAGGTCCTGCACCTGGGTAGGCACAATCCCAAGCACAAATACAGGCTGGGTGAGGAATGGCTGAGAGCAGCCCTGAGGAGAAGGACCTGGAGGTCTGGGTTGATGAAAAGCTCAACATGAGCCTGCAGTGTGCGCATGCAGCCCAGACAGCCAACCGAGTCCTGGGCTGCAGCAAGAGCAGCATGGCCAGCAGGGCAAGGGAGGTGATTCTGCCCCTTTGCTCTGCTCTTGTCAGACCCCATCTGGAGTACTGTGTGCAGTTCTGGAGCCCCCAGCACAGGAAGGACATGGAAGCGTTGGAGCAGGTCGAGAGGAGGGTCATAAAGATGATCAGAGGGCTGGAGTAGCTCTGCTATGAGGACAGGCTGAGAGAGTTGGGGCTTTTCAGCCTGGAGAAGAGAAGGCTTTGAGGAGACCTTATAGTAGCCTTCCAGTATCTGAAGGAGGCCTACAGGAAGACTAGGGAGAGACTATTTACAAGGTCTTGCAATGACAGGACAAGGAGCAATGGGTTTAAACTGGGGAGATTTAAACTAGATTTTAGGAGGAAGTTCTTTACACTGAGCATGGTGAGGCACTGGAACAGGTTGTCCAGGGAGGTTGTGGATGCTTCCTCCCTGGAGGTGTTCAAGGCCAAGTTGGACCAGGCTTTGAGTGACCTGTACTAGTGGGAGGTGTCCCTGCCTATGGCAGGGAGTTGGAACTAGATGATCTTTGAGGTCCCTTCCAACCTTACCATTCTGTGATTCTATGATTGAGTCCAACCCCCCCTGCCAAAACAAGTTCACATAGGTGGGTTTTGATAGTATCCAGAGAAGGAGATTCCAGAACTTCTCTGGACAGCCTATTCCAGTGCTCCATCACCCTCAAAGTGAAGTTTTCCCTCATGCTGAGGTGAAACTTCCTGTGTTCTAGTTTGTCTGTCGCTCCTTGTCCTACCACAGGACACCACTAATGTGTCTTTCATGTTAATTGTTAATGAGTCTGTGAAGCAGATGTCGCCTTCTAATGGAGGAAACTGAAGCCTAACTAGGTTGAGGTGATTTGACATATGTGGGATTTAGCCTGTGCCCATCACAGTGGTCCCCAAGGATCATGCAGGCAGTGTGCAACTTTCAACTGCAGTTGCCAAACTCCAGCTACAGTGGGGCAGAGAAGCTGTAAATCACAATCTGTCATTGATTATGAAGTCCGAGCATGCTTCTCTTGCTCCTCTCTTAGATGACATGTGAATGCGGATGAACTAGTCAGGTGGAGGTTACTGGATGGGATAATTTTTACAAAAATTTGGTAAATTTATCCTCTAAAGAACAGCTTTTTAAATATATAAAAAGCCAACACACATGCTTTGAGACATGGAAATCATAATGGTGGTGTAAGGCAAGAATTATGATCTTACCTGAAGTCCCTGCCAACCAGAGAAAAAGCTGAAAATTGGTGGTGCTAATCCAGTCCAAATGTCTAGAGGTAGTGTATGAACTGTTTGAAGATGGGTCTGTCACATGTAGCCTTTACTCAGGAAGCAAAGTAAGAAAGTGGAAGCCTCTCAGGCACTTCGCCTCCACTGGGTAACTTAGGAATCACCAGAGTCCGTTCCACAGTGCTTCAAAGTCACTGCAGTACCTCATGTCAACACAATTCTGCAAGATGAGGGTTTGCTTTGCGAAAGACAAACTCTGTAGCTTCCAGATTTCTCTTTCAGAGAGCTTAAGGCAGAAAATGATCTGCTAGCAGGTACAGGATGGGATAATTTATTATTGCTTAGCTTAATAAACTGCATCTTAAATTGTGGTATTGACTGCAATGTTGAATGAAAGGGCTGAGCTGGCATTATAGTATTTGACACAAGCAGCATTTTACAATGTTTACACTGATAGCATGGTGCATCACTATTGTTTCTGGAAAGCAATAGACTTAAAATGTGGTGTTGCATAAAGTGCTAGGTGCTTCTGAATTAATTAGATTTTGCTCTAAAAGGTCAAAAGATTGTGTGGCAAAAGGTGCTCACCCAGAGTTCTTGTCCCCATTAATGAACACAGCCAAATGTTTGCTGTATCTGTTCACCAAATTAATGACATTAAAGCACAGCAAAAATGTATTTGCAGCAACCCTAGTGCATTCTGTAGGATCTCCTGACAGGATAAACATGTCTTCTCTGCCCTCCTTTTTTTCCCCCTCCCCCTCCAAACAAGCAATAAAAACATTTTGCATAAACAAATTCCAAATTACAACTAATCATAGGAAAGCTGACAAATGTATGCTATGCTAGTCTGTGAAAATACTAATCAAAGCAGCCTGTCAATTGTTAAAGTTAATGATTTAGATATGCAAAACTCTGACTAAATTTTTGTGGATAATTACATAATTATGGCTGGGTTAACACAATCAAAAATAGCAATTGCATGCTCCATCTTGAAATCACCATGGCAGTTTCCTGCTATCTTCCTCTTTATCCTTGTTCTTCCTGCGCACAATGTGCAGTAGGAAAAGAGGAAATACTTGGGAGCCACCTGGGAAAGAAAAGCGACCTTGGTAGGTGCCTCCTACATACTCCTCCACTCTTTGCCTTCTGCAAAAACAATCCCCTGGAGAAAAAAGCACCTGCTGCAGTGGGTGGAGGTGTTGAAAATGCCAGCCAGGTGGGAGGAGAGAAAATGGGAGGGATCTGCTGTGGTGAGCTGCGGTAGCAGCACCTCTGCCCATGTAGTAAAACGTGTTTGACAACAAACCTTTCAGATTGAAGAGGAAGGAGTTTATACTTTGTTTTAAAGGTTTTGCTAGGATAGAGGGACCCAGTACTGGCAAGGCTTGCTTAGGTCAGTCAGTTTTATGTTGAAGTATCAGGTTATTCTGAAGTTCCTTTTGATCCCAACCAGGACCTTCCCGAATATACATCAGTGACAAAAAGTTGGGTAGGCGAAATGTGAGGCTTTTCCGAAAGAAAAGTGGAGACCTAGTCAGGACAGATAAGGAGTAGACTGGGGTGCTCAGTGACTGCTTTGCCTCAGCGTTCACTGGCAAGGGCTCTAGCTGCACCACCCAAGCTCCAGGCTGGATGAGGCCTTAAGCAACCTGGTCTAGTGGAAGGTGTCCCTGCGCATGGAGGGGGCGTTGGAACTAAATGATCTTAAAGGTCCATTACAATTGAAAGCATTCTGTGAAATGATTGGCATAGAAGAGGCTGTCAAGCTCTTCTATCCAGTCTGCCACCCGCACGTGCTATGAAATGCTTCATCCACCTGACTGCATGTTTAAAGCCTTTGCTTTTGGTGGAGGAGACATTAAGAAGGTAAGCAAGCCTGACTCTTTTGGGGGCTGGTCTTCTTTTCAGTTCCTTTGAAAACAGCTGAGTCTATTCTGAGCACCTTTGAAAAGCCCGGTCCTTGGAAATCCTGAATTTCTCTTGCATTTCCTTCTCATGTTGGCTTCCTTCTCCCTTTTTATACTGGGTCTAACTGAGTGAGTGTAGAGATTCCAGATGTCAGGAATCTCAGGGAGGTGACACAGTATAATTAAAATGAATACTGGTCTCTTTCCTGAATGTCACATTGACTGGGATGGGATAATGATAATGATGGGGATTTAAAAAGTAATATATCTCTTGTGTAATTTTTTATCATAATTTTTCTATACAGTTTCCATTAAATAGATAAATGACCTAAATGAAAAAGAGAAATAAAGTGAAAGCATAAAATCAGTCCCTGTCAAGAGCTACATAAAAAGTAGTCAGGGCCCCAGCCTTCTGAAATTGGCTGTCTAAAAGTAGATGTTCAGGTGGATTGACTGGCTTTACGAGTGGCTTACTAGTAGTAGGGACCTAACATGAGGGAAGCAAATGCATGTTGGTGTAGATGTTTTTCCTCACTTCAAAACAGGCTGCTAAAGTCAGCTTCAGCTAATTGATGTTATGGGCCCATTACTGCTTTTGTTCTATTTTCAAGAGTAACTGCTACAAACCGAGTTGGTGGGTTGCTCAGCCTGTAGTAAGGGCATGAAATTAAAGAGTACTGTGGCTGGATGTCTGAATGAAACCTGAAATGTTGTTTTGGAAACCTTGCAAGCACCTGGAGCAATAGCAGGGCTCTGAGGCACTATTCACCAGTCTTACACTGCTTACTTCTCCTGCACTGTTGAAGCAAAAATAAACTTCCTGTACTTAGACAGATTTTAAAACATTTTTCTAGGAGACAGAAACCAGATGGAATATTTTCACAGCTGACACCAAAATTCACAGTTTTCGTGACTTCTGTGATATTGTGATTTATACAGGGACTTTCTGTATCAGCAGCCCTGAGCAGACAGCCTCTTGCCATTCAAGCTTTTAAACATTATTTGGATTGGTAGGTCAAAAGATTGTATTAACTGTGTGAAATGTGAAGTATCAGTGGATTTAAATGATAGCTCTGTGGGCTGTTCTGTTTCTGCATCTTGACTGTAAGTCATAATAATAAAATCTGTTAAAAGTACACTGCTTCAAAATGGATAGCAAACCCTTAAATGCCTCGAAATTAATCATTTCTGGAAGCAAACAAAAAATTCTTATGTCAGGGCATGAGCACAAGCCAGGCTATTGTCTTCAAGCCTTTGCTAGCTCTCTTGCAGAGAGGATGTGAGTGGCAAAAGGCATTCTGCTTGGGGCTGCACGTTCTGCAGGCAGTGTTTTCAGATAAAGATAAACCTGACAAAGAGGGGAAAAAAAAAAAAAAAAAGGTGGTGAAGATTGGTTTGGGTTTTTCATTTTTTTGTTTGCTTTAAATGCCGAGTTGAAGCTGCTGGTAGACCAGATAGAAGGAACTGGTGGAGAGTGAGGGAGCTGGCAGAGCTGGGTACAGGCAGGTTTTTTCCCAGCTTCTCATTTCTTTCACCCTCCATTTGTGCCCGGATCAGCTCGTTGTTCTCTGCAGTCGAGGTTTTTTCCCACCTTTCTGGGAATTCATGATTTCCTGGGAAACTTGTGTTGACTTGTGCCTGAATAAAACTTCAGAAGCACATTGATTTTTCTGTTTTTACGGAGCTTCCTCTACACATGAGAGCATCATTTCAGCAACCCTGATGGCTGCCTGCCTGTTTCCAGATGCAGTTTCACGTTTTACGTTTTCCTTCCCCAATGTTAGGTGATGTGGCTTTTGACTGTGTGATATCCTTAGAAATCTGGAGCAGCACATTGGTGTGCCTGATACTAACAGGACTCAAGAGTTCAGGGAGGCAGTGCTGGAGGAGGTATTTCTTGTGTGTGTGTATTTATAGGATCCCATGCTCGGAAACCACCTCTCCCTGCATGCAAGAGAGCTGGTTTGTACAGGGCTCTAGAGATCAGAGAAGTGCCGTGTCTTTAGTCGGCTGTTTGCTTAGGAAGGGATGTGTTGTTGCTAGGGGATGTAATTTCCTTCCAGCTCTGAGAAAGATGAAGGTGTATATATATTTTTAGGTACTTATTATATGTGCACCTTATCTTTATAGGAGAACTTATTGTGTAAATCAGTGACAAAATAAATGGTAACAGCTCCTGTGCAGACAGGGCAAGGGAAAGGTTCAGTCTCCAATGCAGTTTTCCTGCTCAACCAATTCTTAAGGCTACTGACACACCAAAGTATCCTTCAGCCATCGGTAACATCTGCCAGTCTCACCTCCAGTGCAGTGGTCAAATGAGGCAGTCACATCTTCACAGTCGTATGTCAATGTTGCTTGGACTTCCCCCCTCAAAACCCCCTCAACATTAAAATATGGCAGAAATATGGTAGAGATAGAGAAGGATAGTAATCCGTAGCAAATCTTACTGAATTGTATGCTAAATAAATGTTGGTTTGAATTATATCTGCTGAAAATTGGCATATGACAAAACATTTGGTGATAACATATGGAAGCAGGTGTGGGAGACAGTTCTAAGAAGCCTTCCACTTTTCTCTACATGCCTGTAATCTAGTGTCCTCAACATTATCAATACTGCATATTGAAACTGTCTCTATGCAAGCTCGCTTACAAAAGCAGGTGCTGGGATGAGTAGAAAATACTGCCATTCTTAGTGTGGTATTTCCCCATTTGGATCTTTATTCCCCAGTTTTTTTCTTTCTCCTTGCCCCCGGGCCCAGTCAGCTCTAGTGAGTACAGACACTGTATTGCAAGGTTTGTGCTAATGAGCAGCTGTTTAGAAGGCTGTAGCACAAATCCATAATGTTCTCCTTCTACAGACAGTCACTGAAATCCAGGAAACCACATTTTAAATATAATGCTGATATACATCTAGAGCAATTTAAACAAATGCAGTCACTGTTGCAAGATACTTCCTTTAGCTACGCTGATCTGGCAAATTACTTAAATCTATGCTCAAATCCTGTGTGTACTTGCTTTGAAGTCAGTGGGATTACTTATATACTCTGGTGGTTCGAGGCCTTAAAACACAGGAGGACATTTGGCATTTGGTAAAACAGGGCTGAAAAGAGCCTCAAGAAGTCTCTCTCCTGCAGAATTGGTTATATTTCTGTCATTCCTGGCAGAATATTTTNCTGGACCTGCTCCAACACTTCCATGTCCTTCCTGTGCTGGGGGCTCCAGAACTGCACACAGTACTCCAGATGGAGATCCCAGATTCCATATCTTTCCCAGGCTCCATCCCAGTGCTTCACTTTCTTAATTATTATAAATGTTTTTCTCTAATCTCTGACCTGCATCCATCCTGCTGCAAAGTTAAACCTGGTATTGTTTGAAGTATCTAACATGCAAGAACACTGTTGTATGACAAGCTTTTACACATTTGAAGTCTTAAAGTTGCCTTCTCGAGAATTCTTTTCTCTGAAGATGTCAAAATTTTCAAATCTTTTCTCCTACATTTTCTGGACCTCTGGTCTCTCCCATTTCTTTTCTTCTGGGGCTCTCCAATTAGTCTGTTTCTGCCTTGCACTCTCCTGCTCTCTATCCCTCCTTGAATTTCACTCCATTTCTTGACACGACTGTAATTTGTCAACATCTCCTCAAACTCTTGAGCCTCCATACTTGCAGTTGTCCTATGCACACCATTTGTATACTCTCCAAGCACATTAAGTGTTCTGTTTTGTGGCCATATAGTTTGTAAAAAGCACTGAAGAGCACAGCAGAGTTTTGTAATCCCCCTGTCCATACAGATGACTTGCTTCAGCCATGGAGGAATGAAAACTTTCTCTACACATCATGCCCAACCGCTTTTTTACCTGTCTTGCAATCACTTCACTCAGACCATGTTTTCTGGTGTGCATGTGACAGTGACATCTGAGACAGCACCAAAAGCTTTGCTAAATCAAGAGACGTGACATCTCCGGCTTTGCCTCTGCTGCAAGGCCTGTTCCCATAAGGCAGCAGGAAATTCAATTGATTTGACAAGATTTATTTTCTGCAAATCCCTACTAGCTGCTATTCATTTCCATGTTCTCTTCTACATACTTACAAATAGTTTAATTGCTTGTGCTGGTGGATTTCTGAGGACTGAAGACAAACCAGCTGGTTAACTCCTTAGGTCTGCTTTCCCCACTTTGTGGAGTCTTTTTACTCTTTCCCAGCCTTTTGGCACCTCATCTTCCGTTCTCGAATTCTCAGAGGTGACTGTCCAGTGATTCAGAGATTGCATGAGTGGCTATTAAAGAATCCATGAGTTGAAATTCGTTGCCTCCAGTCAATTTGAAGACCTCTGATTTATTTAAGGGCATTTTAATCTGCTCTTTTTAGGCCATTATCTTTCTGCTGCTACTACATCTTCTGTTTCTTGTCTTCACTGGCATCTGTGTCCATTAGAAGTTTCTCGGCAGCACTTCTGATTCTTCTCAGCTTTTTATTTTTGCCTTCCATGAAATCTGATGAGTTTAGGTCAACTGCCAATGTGTAATCCTCCCATCATCAGTGGCTGTGCTGCTTCTGAATCAAGGATTAATTGGAGACTATGGAAAGAACCTCAGTTTCTGGTTCTTACTTGGACAGTAGTCTTGCTGAAGTGCAAAAGCCCTGAATAAAAATAAGAACTGCAATAATGGGACCTGTGGTGGGTTGCAATTTGGAAATCCTGCTGACCAAATCATGTGAAGCAGGATTTGAGCTGGTGTATTGATTATCAACCAGAACAAACAGCTCAACAGTCATTCTGGGAGCTCAATGAACACTTGTGCCACAGTGTTTGCTTCTCTTTGTTAGTGCTGATAATTTCTTTTAACAAATAGTATGGTTAGAAAACAAAATGACCACGTTGTATTTGCCTTCTGAAGTTGTTTTTTGTTGTGGCACTTTCTGGTTTGCTGTTGTTCTCTGTTGGTCAGGTAGCACAATGGTAGCTTCATTCTTTATCTGTTTCCCTGAAAGAAAGTGAAGGAAGGCACATCATTAGAGGTTTGGCTGCATTTTCTTTCCTGACAATTTCCATGATGTCAGTTTTTCCATAGTCAAAAGTCTTCTGTTCAGCTGAGATAACTCTCAAACTAGCAACAATTCACTGGATATAGAGCAAAACTTTCTGTGCTAATTATAGTATATTTATGAGGGTTTTTCGTTTCTCTCCTACAGAAGAGTATTTTCATTCCTATTATATCTTTGCATAATCTTTTTTTTTTTTAAAGGAAGAAATTAAAAAATTCAATAACTGAGGTTGCCATGTTAAGATGACAGACCAGTCTAAAGGAAACAGCAATATTCTATATAATTTCATGGGATCTCCTAAGTAAGTATGCCAATTTTATGAGGGCTCTTATGGGAAAATCCTGATTTCATGTGGATTCAGGTGAAAAGGTACATTTCATGGGATTTCTGAAAATGGCTGGATTTCACTGGAGCCATGAAATCTGTGACAGCCATGGGAAAAATGCACAGTCCTTGTTGTGTAGTAAATTTTTATTGTGGTCTGCAGAACTTTTATTTCTTGTGTACATCTGTTCCTCTGACACATTATGCGTTCTGGACCTCTTCCTCATCTTGTAGTTTCTTCCTGTGAATATTTTACACTTCTTGATGGATACATAGTGCTCTGATCCTTGGATGATAGAAATCCATGACTGCCTACAAAGGAAATTCAGTTTGAGAGTGTGTGTGTGGGGGGAAGGGCATGAATAAGAAGAAATACTAAATACAGTCCTGGGGATTTCATATTTTATGGTAATACCAGCTTACTTTATGCAACATAGGAGGGGAAGTAATCAGAACTAAGGAATGGGAATGATTTATTGTATTCAACAGTGTAGCATCAAAAGCAACCTGCTTGGAATTTGTAAAATTGGATTGTATGGAGGGTCCAGCACAAGACCACCTGAAGAGCATATAAAGTTTCACAGGAGAGCAACTGTGCTGTGGCATCTCAATTTATCCTGTTAGCAATACCCTTGTTGGCTAGGACGCCAGTGTGACTGTAGCATGCTTGTGTTATTCCCTGCCTTGAGAGAGGAAGCAGAGCTGAAATAGATCTTGCTTTTCAAGGGGAGAAATTAAGACACAGAGGAGAAAAGGAATGCATCCTCAGACAGGGCTTGAAAATCAATGGTGAGATGAGGTGAAAACTTACAGGAAGGCTGTGTCAGAAGGGCATGGGAAATGACAAAGAAATATGGTATTAGGTAAGTGGAGGAATCAGAAAGGAAAGCATTGTGAAGCAGATTAAGCCAAATCTATGCAGGATTTTAAATGAAGAAGTCTGAACAGTGTCTTGAGACGAACAGGGAGCCATCTGATTAGCTCTGATTTAATGATATTCTTGAATATCTTTGTGTGCCTGAGCAGCCCGACTGAGAACATTCCTGACAGTGGAGATGAAGCCTTTCCTGGGGAATTGCCTTCCTCTCAGCTGAGGAGAGACATGAAAAAGTCACAAAGTACAGCTGAGGCAGTGAAGCCTTGGGTCGTTCCTCACACAGAAAAAGCAGAGGAAATGAGTATCAGGGTCCCGGATGATGTTCTGGACCACTCCCACTTTCATGAGGAATGGGAAGTGGAGAGCTGAAGCTAAGGCTAACTACTGATTGTATTTAAGTGAAGCCAAAGGGAGGTCCTGAGGGCCAAGCAGGTCAAATCAAAAGCAATGTCTGATGGATGAGGGAGCTGCAGTGGACATAGGTATTTATGCTGCACACTATGCTGCACACTATGCTGGGTTTTATTACCTGCTACTCACTGTCTTCACTAAGTTCCTAGGATGTGTATTCCCCTTTGCTCAGGTTCTGTAAGTGCTAAATAGAATTTTGCCATGTATGATGTCTTTCAGAGAAAACAACATCACTTTTTGTTACGTGATTTTGAGGGAGTTTTTGGCCTACTGGGACCTAGAACTGCTTTTTCCTCTTCCCCATCAAACAACCTACAATCCAACTCTCCTTTGCATAATCCTATTTCAAATATGAACAATATGAATCCTCCAATTTATGCTAGCAAGGAAATTTGGAAATTTCATCATTGCTTTAGAGAAGAAGGGCAGGGCAGCTGCCAAGCTGTTTTTGTACAGCTTTTCTTTGCTGAAATCTAGTTAAGAAACTGTAGTAGTCTTGATAATGTATTCAGGCTATTTTTTTCCCCTCTTTTGCTGGCTCATGCTATCAGCAAGTTGTGGCTGTGCATTTTTCACATGCAGTAGACAAAAACAGCCTGCCCACCCCATCTTCAAAGGGTACAGGTCAGACAAGGTCTTAGTGTCTTTGGCTGCAGCTTCCTGGTACATCTGCCTCTGTCTTGGGGACCCTCAGATCACTATGGTGATGCCTATATCACCTCTAGGATTTCTAATAAAAAAAGGCTAGTTAAAATGTTCTACACTAGCAGGTAGTGAACTAGTTGGGAGGCCTACCATTTAGCTCTAAGTGAGTTTTTCAAAATAGAAAAGGGATGTTCAGCTTGAAAACAGCAAAGCTCAGGAGGAGATATCTGTAACAGGCAGGGGGGTTGGACTAGATGGTCTTCTGAGGTCCCCTAACATGCTGTGATTCTGTAATAGCACTGAACTGACAAGCCTGTAAGTTACGAGGAGGTGGGAGCCTTCATGAGGAGCTGTGGGAGATTCTTGTGCATCTGGCCTCTGCTCTAGTGACCTCTACTTTGCCAGGGAACTGAATCAGGTTCTTCAGGGTTGATTACAGCCCCACTCTTTGTGTATAGCAGGGTTAGTGTTTGTGTCACTCTGGGACTTCCATGATGCATCTGATCCTTGTGGTGTGATATTTTGTGGGGTTGGAACATGATGTGTTGGTGCTTCTAAGACAAGAATATAGATGAGTTTTGTTCTTTGAAACTTTCCAGTTACTCCTTTTCCTTACATACAGTGTAAGCCTGCCTTACACGTTTTGTCAAGCCAGGTAACAAGAAAATGTCCACTTTGTAACATGTTTTGGCAGACTGTCTTTTTTTTTTCCAGAAGCAATTTGTGCCAATATCTAACTGCTCTACCAACTAAATATGTGTGGCTAATGCCTACAAATCATGCTGATGGGCCCTGCTTGCTGGAATTGTTCTGTTCACACCAGATGCTGCAAGCCTGACCGTACATTTGTGGATTAGCATGCTTGATCAAACGTGAACTGGAGACCACAGTATAAAGGCATGGACTATCTGAACCTTTAATCTCAAATGTAATCTCAGGAGTAAGGGAGGTGGATTAATATCACATGTAATTGTACAATTCTAACTCTCAGCTCCCCTTAATTGCCCCCACTTTGGGAATCCTCAGATATCTGTGAAGTGTCATGGGGTCCTGGGATGCTTGAGTTCACATAAGCAAGGATGCACACTACCTGTGGTGGTTGCTCTTTCCACCAAGGAAGAACTATATGGCAAGGCAGCTATCTCCTTTTGGGTGTCTTCTTTCAAACCAGTCAAAATCAGTGGGACTTGGAGTGCCCGATGCCCTGCTGCTTGCATGTATCTGACATTGTAATTTCTTCTCTAGAGTAAGCTGGCTAAATTAATTTGATTTTAAAGAAGTGAAGCACTGAGACTGTTCCTGACATTTTCAGGATTCCAGGACGCTGTGTTCCCGGATCAATATGCTGATTTAGTAACGTAACTTATGCTCAGGAAGGCCACGTGATGCTCCCAGACCCATCCATCTTAGTTGAGCATTTCTATTAGAGTTGTGCAAATCCCTTCCAGGACAGCAAGTGAGGTTTTACAAGTTTTCCATTAGAAAGGGATGGTGTAGAATTACAAACATTCCCTCTACCCACCTCACCAAATGCCAGATTTGAATATACCCCTTTTCTCACATGTGAGTCTCAGAAGGGCCCTGACACAAGCATGTCTGTATTGCTAACCATCAAATAGACAGGCACACATAAACACAGATGTGCAGAGACAACAAGCAGAGCCTACTGCCTATAAAATGTGCACTTGCATGTGCAGATAAAGATCCATTTTTAAGCAGGCATTTTTAAATTAAAAATACACTTGAAAACGTAAAAGGGCACTTCAGGTACTGAGACATCATGTAGTTAAAAAAGAAGGAGAGATTTAAGTTCTTCACAGACTTGAATAGAATCAGAATAGTGCAGAAATGTAGTCTTGAGTTTATCTACATGAAAACAAACCAGCTGCCATTTGGTCATGTCACTCATTTAATATATATGAAAAAATGTTGGCTGTAGGCCACTCCTGTTTATGATACCCACAGAAACAGCACATTAGAGTCAGTGACTGTTGCATCACTCAAACAAAAAGTGACTTTAGGACACAGACAATGTAAGTGACCTCCTTACTCCGGCAAAACTCTTGGTGAAAATTTGTCAGAAGCTCCTCTCATTTTCTGTGTTATACAGGTGATGATGTAGATTTCTTACATGACACAATGCTTAGAGTTTGTACCTTCACTTACAAGGTACTGTCAGCTGAATATCCAGAGAGTGCTAAAAAAATATTCCTGTGCTATTTATTTCAAGGTGCCCAGAAACTCCTCTTTAAATAATGAGCCAGCTTTCTCTTCTGAACAGCGCAGAAATGAAAGTAGTTAGTTGATTGCAAGCACTGATGTTGCCTAACTTCCAAACCAATACCACTTCTTTCCCTATTTGCCTAGCTTTGGTTTGGAGTATTTCAGTACCATACTGTTTACCTGTAGGGACATTTGCCTGACTACAAGTTTCAAGAATAGGCTTAAATTTATGCTGGAAAGTGTCTGCTGTGTACCAAAGGATACATTTTTTTTCTTCTAAATGCCTTCCCTACTCCAAGCATCCCGACTACTCCTTTAGCCCCTTGCCATGGCTGACAGAGCTTTATACATAAAAATCATTTGGGAACCAGGATTTGAAGGATCACTAAACTTAGCCATTTTGTATATCAACCCATGAGGCAATACTTTAATCATGTGTTTTCAAGGTTAGAGGGTTCGTTTTGGCCTCATAGTTGTTAAGTGGCATAGAGATGCTATGCATGGTACATAGTAATGCTATATTCTATTGCTTTCTAAAAGCCACCCAAAGTACTGCACTGTAATCAAATAGCACTTCTTGATGAAACCATGTGCTCCAGATGTATCCTGAAACAGGCTGCCATG
The DNA here is from genome assembly GCA_013399055.1 of Ramphastos sulfuratus. Taxonomy (NCBI): domain Eukaryota; kingdom Metazoa; phylum Chordata; class Aves; order Piciformes; family Ramphastidae; genus Ramphastos; species Ramphastos sulfuratus. Next base: position 15,271 of record WBNM01009922.1, on the reverse strand, counting down.
AATAAGCCATTTAAAGATGCACAGCCAATCAGGAAATATTGCTCAGTGGAGAACCTGTGTGTAAATGGGTTTTATTTTTAAATTATGGCTTTGTTTTAATGAGGCATTTGTTAATAATAAATTTGGTCCCTGTTATTCTCAACAAGACAACCGATGTGGCTATATTCTTATCTGCAACATGGGACCAGCCTGAGGCTAGTGTACCTCTATGAAGAAGAAAATAGGCTTGCAAATCCTTATCTTTACTTGACTTTGGTTGCTGACCAAAAGAACCACAGTTTTTATCCTGGGGGGAAAAAACAGACCTCAGATGGCTTAACCATATGAGGAAAGCTGCCCTCAAAGAGGCTGTTTGTAACTGTTTTTTGTTTTGTTTTTTCACTGCAGAATCTATGAATCATTCAAAATCTAACTGCTTTCTGCCTCAGATGCTCCTTACAAACGCTTTCAGGTTGCTGTAGATAGCAAGGAGGACATCGGTTTTTCACAGAATCGTTTAGGCTGGAAGAGTCCATCATGTCCAGCCATTAACCTAGCACTGCCACGCCAGGCCTTCATCAGGCTTGTATCATTGAAAATCTCTCTTTTCTCTTTTGTCCTTTGAATGTCACTCAAAGGACAATCTTCTTCCTGTGTTCTTTTTTTAGCAGAAGTCTCAAATGACCACTTCCCACCCTATTGCTCCTGGAACCCCAGATGTGTAAAGCTCATAGTTTGTAATGCTTCACCTCTTACCTTTGTGTATGTGCTTCCACCTCCTTGAGAGGCCAGTCTTCTGCCTGTGCTGCTTTCATGGCTCTGCCAGACACCTAGTGCTAAATGTCTGCTTGTTGACTGAGGGCATTGTACAGCCCAACCCAGCTGCCCTTTCTGCCACACTCTCATTCTTCTACCAGTTATGGAGGCTGCTCTTTCATGCCTTGAGGTACCTCATACAGGTACCTTCAGGTATAAAAAACAGTCTCAATTCCTCTCTCTTTCTTGATCAAGGAAGACAGGGAAATCCCAGTACAGCTTTTTGCTGAATTTCTGAGGCTAATGAAGAGGTGTTTGTGTGGGTTTGACAGCCTCTGCTTCTGTGTGCAAGAGGCAGACACCTTTGTAAAGTGTCAGCCAGACTTGTAGAGCTGCCTGGGACCTTTAAGCCTTGCATGGAATACAAAGCACATACATCATCATTCCTTTGTGGCCAATCACTGTTGATAACAAGTATGCAAAATTCACAGTATATTCAACGTTATAATGAATTCCTGATGTGATATTGCTGGAGGTCTCTGTAGAAATGTAACCTCTGTCTTGGGAAACAGTGGACCATGCCTGGAGTCTTATATTGTGTAGAGTAAAGAGAAGCTGGCATATTTATGCCTTCTGAAGCCAGCAGAAGTCTGTTGACTTTCATGGGGCTCTGGATTAGATCTCTAACGAACATCTCCTGATGTCATTACAGGAGCAAATATTGGAACAGCATCACGAAAACTTCAGATTCAGTCGATACAAAGGATTTATTAATATATTTTTTTAGAAGATAAAGTAATTTGAAAATTACTTCTTTCTCTGCTGCTGTTTTCATGCTTACCCATAGTGACCTGAGCCAGCCGAAAGAGTGTTTTGTCAGAAAGGAGCTGAGGCCAAGATTAGGACAAAGGGAGAAACCATGAAATATAAAATCAACCAGTTGCTTTGAAACAGATAAGTTGCAAATTCAAGAATCAGATCTGAATGCATCCAAAGAGATGTGAGGAGAACTTCCCGAGGCTGATAAGAATTTCACAAGTGTGGTATGTTGGGTTGCATAGAACCTGATAGTTTTGAAATGCAAACACACAATATGTAAAACTTAAGCCACAGAATTAATGAATCATGTTAATTTCACACTGCCCCCACTTCGGACTAATTAGTGCAAATTAAATGCTGCATTTGTCAGGCACAGCAGTTTGTGCACCGTGTATTGCATTAAGAATTATTTTTTGATCCATTTGCACAATGCAAGACTAGTGTGAAAATATTTTTATTTCAATTAGTGATAGTTTCACAGTCATTAAAATATTTCTTTAATGGGCTTAGACTCCTATGGCCTGCACAGCTGCATGAGGACTGGTCTGCATTACAAGGTAGGAAAAAATGCAGTAGGAAGGCAGACGTTTAGCTGACTGGATTTACTTAATTACCCCCCACCCTATTCTAAAATGCCAAACCAGGCTGATCAATTATCTGTCCCTTCATCGGAGGCCAATTGCTTAATTGCAAATTATCCCTAATAATTACACAGTCAAATAACTACTGGGTTTATTTTTAATGAATGTGGGAGCCCTTAACAAGGATTTAAATGTACCCACCAGGATTGCTCAAAATCGACAGCTATCAAAGGGCTGGGATCTGTCACTCTTGCTTATGCACAGAAAAACCTCAATCTGCTTATTTTCTGTTCATTTTTAGTGGGACTCGGGGAAGTGCAGATGCTGTGGTCGTGCTTGGTAATGTTTTTAGGGTCTAACATTTCCATTATTTCGGTGAGACAGGCTGAAAACGAAAGATTACTGAAAATGAGAACGGGTATCAGAACGTGGGATGCTGTGAAGCTGGAGCAGAATATAGGCCAGAGCGTGTAGAGCACTGCCTGCGCCGAAATGAGATGGAGCTGTGCCAGGCAGCAAAGACAGGGATTGTCCAAACAGCAGCAGCAGCCCCCCTGGGAGGGCACTCCCAGTGCAGGGAGGGGACTTTGCCCACCGGGGGTGGGGGCCTATGTCACCTGTGGGATGCAGCTCTTGGAACTGCCCTCCAGCAGGGATGTAATTAGCACTGACACCAAACACCAGGAAAGGATTTTGGTGCTTGCTTGCCAGTTTTGACAGAGAAACATAAAGGTGTCTTTATTTTCATTATTTTTTTTCCTTTTC
>WBNM01009922.1:0-12342 GCA_013399055.1 Ramphastos sulfuratus | reverse complement strand
CCCCCCCCCCCCAGTATTTTTCTCTCTTCAAATTACCTTCAATCACAGAGTATGTGGGCCCTGTTCAGTGGCACTGGCCACTCCTCCGTGCACTTGTCAGACAGGAAACAAGAGGGGTACCTTGAAATACTCAACCAAACGAAGAAGAGGAATTTAAATCTAATGCTGCGTCCACTCACAGGCAGGCAAAGAAGATTCAGTAGTTGAATAAGTAACAGAAAAATTGGAGTGTGAAGGAGGAAATAAACTGAATGCAAAGCAGCATGCAGAGGGGAGTTAAACATGCTTTCTAACGTTGTGGAGGTTAATTAAAGTGGCTGAACTGCTTTTGAAAGAGAAGCTTGGCCTCTGTCTGTCCTTTATCTTTCTTGTATTGGTGTCCAGAGATCCAGTTCAGAAATCAAGGTCCCACTGTGCTGATCACAGTAAGCCCACTATAACTTGGAGTCTCCCACCACCATTGCCCAGCATCTAAGAAAAAAGCACTGTCTCGGTTCTGATTTGCTTTTTCACTTCTGTGTTCCCTGCTCTTTGTAGGTCATGTGTAAGCAATTTTTCTGCTGCTTTTTCTAGATAGGTTAAGTAATTAACTTGGAGGAAAATAGGAAGCTGTGATCTCACCTCACTTTGAAAAGCCTTTTCCTGAGATTTTTGCAGCATACCTCTTCCTCCTCTGAAATTTCTTACTCTGGATTCTTGCATGGGGAGTTGATATTCTTGACATCAAAGCCCCAGCTGGTATCTTTCTTGACTGTGAAGGATCCTATGGTACACTGCACTACTAAAGAGATTTTAACACTGGCAAAGTGAGGCATGAGGGAATGTTGGCCTGTTCTGTGGCTTGTTTTTTTTTTTTGGTGACTGAGCCCTGTCTACTTGTACTGTGCTATGATGAGCGTCACTGCTAATGTGATTACAGACTGAAAAATTTACATTGTGCTTCATGATTCATTTCTGAAGTTTCTGAAACACAGCTGGATCTTCTGGTTGTTGCTGAATGAAACAGTGATTCTGTGACTGGTATAAACTTGACTTGTCACCTAAAATCTGGGTTTATTTAAAGTGTGCAGAATCCCCAAAATATAAATTTGGTAGTATTCACAGTTTTAATGTATGACTGTTGTGCTGGTTTGAGGCTAATTGGAATATTTCAATTAAAAAAAAAGATTATAGGCTGTGAAAAGAAAACAGTGGTGATGTTTACTTCACTCATAGGCTTGCTGAGATGTATAAAAACAAGGACACAAACACAGATATAACACAGAGTCTCTCTCTGGGAGCTAGTGTGTCTTCTGGCCTTTCTGCTGTGTAAGCCAACCAATCATTCTGCTTCTAACCCCCCTTGCCGATCCTCCAAACTCACCTTGCATGTAAGGCAGAACCTGGGGTAAGGTAGAGGGGTGGAAAGAAGGTGGAAGGGTGGTTGGGAGCCCCTGCTGGGGACTCTGATTTCTGGGAGGGGTATTGTGCTTCTGTATTACCTTTAACTTGTATATTTCTGTAAATATCGATGTATATTGTGTATATATCTGCTTGTATATTGTGCTGAGCTGTAAATACAGCTTCATTCCTTAACTTCCAGCTGGCTGAGTCTAGTCTGGGTGATTTCATTGTGTGGAGGCGCGGGTAACTCCCAAACCATCACAATTGTGATTATCTTCTCTAGTCAACCTGTGTTGTTGTCAGTCTGTTAGCTTGGTTCTGTACTGGGCTAATTAAGAATACAGTCTGGTTCCTACTCATGGAATTAGCACATTCAAGTCAGTGTGGATTTCTGCCTACATCTCTTGTTCACAGAAAGGAAAGTATGACCTTACACTTGAAAAGCAGTTGCTGGATTTATTCTCTGTACCAGATGCCAGTAATGGGGTGGAACAGATTTTTTTCTTTTTTTTCTTCTTAATTGAGTTACCTTACCTTTCAATATTTTTATTACCAGTTTCTCATTCCTTCCACATTGGTTTCTTTTTCCCTAAATACACATCCCAGTCAGCACTGCTGTTTGCTCTTAAGTTGTAGTGTAGTCTGGAGTTTATTCACATTAAGAACACCTTTCTTCCATTATTTCTACCACGAAAATAAATACCTGTAATGGTGAAGAGTGCCAGAATCTAGTTCAATATTAATAACAATATTCCAACACTGCTGGGTTTCCATCTGCTTTTCTTTTTAATCTGGAATCAGCACATCTTCCAGCTTTTTCAGCTCCTTTGTAATTTGTTCAGTGGCCAGTGTTCTGGCAGCAACACCAGGTACAACACCTTGTCATTTTGAAGATCCCTCTTTTCTGTCACATGCCTGGTGTGACTTCTTATGCATTAGGAGTGTAAAGCAAAACTTTCCCTCAACCTAGATGGAAAGACGTTTCTCTGTGGATCTTCTCTTCCTGTGTTCTTTGTCTTGTCACAATAAACAATCAACAGTTCTCAAGAATGCTGCAATTAAAATTTCCTCAAGGAGTAGTGGTTGTTATGGATACTGTTAAGTACACTGTGCCATGGGTTACTGAGAAAGCAGCGCTAATGTGTAGTCCTTTGACCTTATTTTTACCTGTGGAGGGGGGAAAAATAATTTTGAAAGGCAGATAAAATACAGATAAGTGTGTTTTATCCCGATGATCCTGGCTGGAATGTCAGGCTCCGCCAGCCTGCTGCTCCCCCAGCAAATGTTTTGCAGCAGAGGCAAAGCCAGCGAGGCCAGTGGAAGCTGGGCTCTGGGTCTCACAGTCCCCGGCAGGCTCCCGCAGGCGCAGACCCTTCCCGAAGCCCTGTCGCGGGCGGTTGCCGCAGGGTGAGAGCGGCGGCTGCCCCGGGCTCCGCCCGCTGCCATCCGCGGGGCGGGAGGGACATTAGTGACGCGGCTGGAGGAGGCTCGGCATAGGCTCTGCGGCCACCTCGGTCTCGCTGCGAGAGCACAGCGCAGCCAGGTCTGCACGCTGCGGCTCGCCCCTGCGCCCGAGAAGGCTTCCCAACCGCCTTCTGATCCGAGACCGGTGAGGCTGTGGGTGCCCTGCGCCTTCGCCTCTCCTACGGCAGTCCGGAGAGAAACGCAGCAAAGGCGCTTGCCAGAGCCTCAACAGTCTGTAGCACCCGAGCTTACTCCGGCCAGCAGCCTCTGAGGGGTTTAGCACATCCAAAAGGACTGCTTTTCCGTTCCNTCTTTCTTTTTCTTCTCCTTCTCTCAATATGAAAATGTGGCATGACCAGTTATTTTCCACTCTGTGTATTTAAGATTTGTCTCATCAGTCCGAAGCCTAGGAATTGATAGTGAAGATTTAAACCCTGTACAGCTGTGTGCTAGTTCATTTTCAGAAGTACAGAACAAGAAGGAATGCTAAAGGCCCTACCTTACAAATTAAATATCTTGTCAGTGGAGGTTGTATGCTGTGAAGTGCTTTTCTTTGAGCACGTGCAGACCTCTGTGGGACTGTCCCCATGCTTGCTTGCTTGGGTGGGTGTGTGTGTGTCCTTTGCTATGTTGAGGCATGTCATAGTGCAGCCTGGAAAAGCTCACAGGCTGGGGCAAAAGCATTGAAGCTACACAGAAATGCTCACACACAGTGAAGACACTTCAAACTCCCGTTCCTTTAAAAAAAGACAAACAACTGTTTTCACTGAGTTCTAGCAATTGACAAATCTGGAGTTCGGGGAGAAAACTGCTTTTAGCTTATGATGCTGAACTAAGTTAGGAAATGGAGCGAGAGGAAGAAGGGATTCCAAAGGTACAATTTGGAGTTAACGCTGAAATAAATTTCAGCATATAGGCAAAATTATAAGGTGCTAAGAATAGGAATTTAGAAACTACCGTGCCCTCTCAGCTGTGTCATCAGTGTTGCTACCATGACACTACAGTAAATTATTGTTGCAGAACATTCCCTGCTAGAACTCTCTAAATATTTTAAAGAATTTCAATTACATATTACAGAGGAATGTCTCAAACCATTTGAGTTTGCTAGATTTAGAGACCTTAGAGGAGTCTATATGCAGAAAGGCAAACAAAACCAGTAAGAAGCAGACACTGTTTAATTAAAATGCTAGGCTTTGGCCTGTGTAAAATCCTTTAAGTGTGCACATAGATTTGTTTTTTATTTTTCTGAGCTTTGTCTACAATGGTTTGTATTGTCACCAGAAAGAAAATAAATCATGAAATTGGGTATGTTATTTATTCTTTTTTTGTGTTAATAAGTTATGGACTGTTTTGGACCATTTATGTGATTACTAATTTAAAGGGTCGTTGTCCTGAGAAATGTCAAATTCATAAGGAGAGAGAGAAGTGATAGATCCGGTATCTTTATCTTGATAATCAATTGTTCTGATGGATGTTGAATCGCTATGGATGCAGGCAGGCAGGAATGCTGCTGGGTGAAGAGTACTGCCACCCATGGTGCCAGCCAGAACTTGCTGGCTCTCAAGTTTCACATGGAAACACATGGGATATTTTTGCTGCGTGGGCATATGTAACTGGAAGGTGTAGTTTCCAGGCTGTCGCAACATCAGAGTTGGTACTTACAACACAAAACGACCCTCCTCTGTTCGTTCCACATGAATCATTAATGATTGCAGAGTATGGTTAAGAAGAGGAGAAAGGCTTGAATCCTTCCGTAAATTAAGGGCCTTTTGTCACTCAGTTGTGGGTAACAATCCTGTACCACCCGTCTCTCCAGTGCATCAGAAGGTGCTTCACAGAACAGTAGTGCTATGTAAAGCACACTTCAAAACTGCAGTCTGGGAGGCAGTAAATAGAGTTTCTGGTTTCTAACTGGCTTTAGTTGGGAGCCAAAATTTTCCTGATTTCTGTACAACTTTGGCTGATAGATCACTGTGACATTCTCCACTCCTGTTTTTGTCTGCTTTGTGAAGCTGCATGAGGTAAGTGATACATCTCAATCTTTACAAATAAATGTTTGCTGCCTTTCAAAGTCACAACTGAACCCATTGCTAGTAAAGTTAAAAGAGGTTGAGAAGGGTGTATCTGCTGCCATGATGATAGGTAATGGAGGCCTTTTGGGGAATAATGCAGATATCTTGATACATCAGGAAAATCTTGCACGTTCCTTGTTGGTTTCTATTTTATCATGAACCAGCGATGCAAGAGAGGGAGTGAGGATACCAGCTGTGATTATGGGCCTCGTGGACTAACCTTGACCATGCACCACAGTGAAGTGCTCCCATCTCTGCTTGCACCAGTCTAACTTCTCCCACTGGATACATCAAGGCATGTATGCTGCTAGAGCTGATAAATAACTCTGCCTATCTATTACATATTTTGGTATGAAAAATTTGTTCTGAGTTCTCCTCTTGGTGACACCTGTGTTCTTCTCAAATTGACCAACAAAGCGAGTGTACTTCAGGGCATGGCTATTTATTTTTATATTCTCTTTTATCTGTGGTCTCAGTGGTGGGAGCTGATGTTATTGGTGTCCTAACTCTGAGCATCTCTCAGCAGGTGCTCAGCTCACCAGCCTGGAGTGGGCTGTGCAATGCTAATTAATTCTAAAGAGGGCTAAGTGGATTCTGGGTATGATATTATTAGTACTGAGGTAACTGGGTGACACACCAGAGGAATTTGAAATTACTACCTCAGTTATGAGTGCAGGGAATTTTGCCTTATTCTTCCTTAAATACACTCTTTCTATATTCCCTTGACTGCAGCGAAACTGCAGAATATTTACCTGCCTGATTGTTGTTTGTAAATCCAGGCTCTTTCCTCCCCCACTTTTAAATCTTCCTTAGATGCTGAGAGGAAGAAATAGTGTACAAGAAAGTGGCTGTAAAGCATTTCTTTTCTGTTCTGCCTCTCTGCGTAGAGCTTTTTGTGGCACTCAGGGGTGCAGTAGGGCTTGAACAGTCCAGACAGTGTGCCAAGGCGTATTCCTGTAGGACATCACTAGAGATCCCGGCTCGTAAACCCTGCCTGCAGAGCTGTAACTTGTAACTGGAGAGAGAGAGAGGCAAAGAAACAGGGAAAGAGGTGAAGCAGGGAGGATGCAGGGGTGTGATTAAGGGTTCCCAGAGAAAGCAGAGAGTGAAAACTGAGAAAAAGAATGTAGTGGACAGATTCATGACATGGGAAGCAACAGTATTTAAGGGCCAAACTGAAGACAAAGAGTCTGAGATGTAAAGTAAAAGAACAAAAGTTAATTGCAATCCTGAGGTAATGAAAAGCTTGACCAGTCATGACAGACCAGGGTGGAAAGTCCAAGAGTTGGTTGGGAATCAGCAGGCAGAGGCTGTAAGTAAAAAGGAGAGGTGAAAGAAAGAGGTTGACCATGAGAGGAAAAACACTGTGCTGTGCTTTGTTAGGGACTGAGGATAATTCAGGTGGAAAGATCTGTTTGGTTGCAGATGAAATGCACAGCAATCTACGGGGATAGGGGGAAAGGGCCTTTTGCAAAGAGGCTGCATAAAGAGCTTCATGTAGTGATAATTTTGAACAATTTTAAAAGGGCAACAATCTCATTAAACTGTCGGATGCTTACCACAGTTGAAAGACCACTTATCTAAGTATCTGAAAATGGATTTAAGAGCACAACTTCACACATATGAAAGAAAAAGAAGTGGAGTGTGGGGCTCAATCCTTTATTGGTGTAAATCCCTGGAAATCAGAAGACTTACCTAAATTGCAGAAGGCACAGATCACTGCTATTCATAGAATGGTTTGGGTTAGAAAGGACCTTAAAGATCATCCCTGATCTAGTTCCAGCCCTCCTGCCATGAGCAGAGACACCTTCCACTAGATCAGGCCAACTTGGTCTTGAACACTTCTAGGGAAAGGGCATCCACAACCTCTCTGGGTCACCTATTTCAGTGCCTCACAATAAAGACCTTCTTCCTTGCATCTGATCAAAAGCTACCCTTTCAGTTTAAAACCACTACTCTTTGTCCTGTCACTACATACCTTTCTAAGAAGTCTCTCTCCAGCTTTCTTGTAACCACCCTATAGGTAGTGGAAAGCTGTTGTAAGGTCTCCTTCCAGACCTCTTCTCCAGACTGGACAACCCCAACTCTCTCAGCCTCTCTTCACAGAACCGACGCTCCAGCACTCTTGATTGTTTTTGTGGTCCTGGAGGCCTTGTGGTCTTGTAGGATCTTACAAGAGCAGAGGGTCAGAATCACTTCCCTCAGCCTGCTGGTCATGTTTGGTTTTTTTGATGCAGCCCATGATATGATTTGCTTTCCGGACTGCAAGTGTATATTGTCAGCTTAGGTCCAGCTTTTTGTCCACCAACACCTCCAAGTCGTCCTCTTCAGGGCTGCTCTCAATCCTTTCATCACCCAGCCTGTACTTGTGCTCTGTTATAATAGATTGTTACCAAATAAAATTTTCATTCTTAGAAACAAGAGAATCTGAGACAGTGGAAAGGGAAGTTGGTGGAGCGCTTGCAAACCTTGCTAGTGCAGAATCTGCCTGGGTGTTTTTAGTTATGAATTAGCTTCATCTGGATTTCTAATTAATTATTTGAAAACTGCTGTCCATTTATGAGAAGCTCTTTATATACTGCAAATATTCTCATCTGTGTTATCTTGTTAATCTCATAATTTATTTCTTCATTTGGCTAGTTTTCTTTAGATATATTTGGTGTAAAACTGAACACAAGTTCTATAATGCCTACAAATTATAATGCAGGGTTTTATTGCATTTGGCTGTGACTGAACAGAAACTCAAGAAATCAGGCAGTGTTAAGAGCTTCTTGAAAATTTCTGCCAGTCCTCTTGTCCTGACATTTGACATGAGAAATTGGAAGTGGGATAAGTGAATGGAGCTGCTCTGGGGAGTTTGAGGATTGCTTTTCTTCCTTTCTTCAATTCATCACAACTTCCATTAAATTATGGATAAACTCTCAATTAGAACAAAAGAATAAAAGAGTGACAGCTGAATTTTCAGACTGATGACCTAAAAAAATTACTTTAAAGACATAGGAAACAAAAAGGATTGAAATGTATGACTGTAAACATCCAGAGGCACATTATATTGTCTTTTCTAGATAGGTTCAGCTTCTGTATTCATGTTCCTGAATAGCCCATTTCAGTGACATTACTGGGACAAGATCTATAATTTCTGTTTCTTCAGTAGCATCAGTTCAAGTCAACATCTCTACACAGATCTGAGCTTGCTTAATGATTTTTATGAGGTTCGTGTTATTACATACAGTAAGATGTGGCTACTGTCACCAAATGGACATATGTTGGAAGCTAGTGGCAAGCACTGTCACGCTGGCTGCACGAGGAGAAGGCTGCAAAGTGCAAGTGGTGTAGTCCTTGACCAAGCAACAAATGCACTCTGACAGGTGTCCTTCAGTGGGAAGGAAGGTTGTGAGTGGAGAATATAACAGAACAGCAGCTAAGGACTCCCAGGGAGCAAGTACTCTAGAAAGAACTGAATGTCCAAAAGTAGTTCAGCAAACACCTTTTTCATGAAGTTGAACGCAGCTTCCAAGAGCCAGCATGAGCAACAGGCAAGAAACTTTACTAATATGGCTTGTTCACCAAACTCTACATAGTTTAAATAATTTAAGTGAGGAAGTAAGAAACTGTTAGCAATCCACTGCAGGAGGTCAGGAATATTGCAGTTTGAAAGCATGAGGCTCTGGAACTGTAACATTAGTTTCCTATGAGAGGCCAAAAAAGAGGGGAAGACGCTTGGTTGCATAGTAGTTCGGAATCCATGAATCAAAAATAGATGGTAATAGGCATCAGAGACCCAAACTGTGAACAGGGATGTTAGAAGATCCTGAGTTAACCTTAAAAATCAGTAAGTGTGCAGGAGGCCACAGCACAGAGGTAGACTGGACTGCAAGTGCTGGAAGGAAACCTAAGGTCCCTGAATCAGGACCGCAAGCCATCACAAGCCCACAGAAGTGCAGGAGGCAGAGGAAAACCAATGACTCCAAGGGGAAATCTGCTAAATGTACCCAGAGCTCTCTTTAAGCGCTGCCCCGGCATGCTGCGCTATCTGCATGTGATGGCTTTCAGCAGGCTGTGTGAAATCATTTGGTAGCCTTAGCTGAGTCCCACCACAGAAATGCCAAGCTTCTTAAGCTGCTTAACAGGCTTGGCAAAGAGGATAATGATTAACCGTTTATTAAAGTCAGCCCCTCCAGGTCAGGATGAGGGATATTGGTAGTGAGAGAGCTCACGCTGCTCTTGCCTTCCCAGTGCCTTTTATGCAGATAGGGGACTTCAGCCTTTGGGGATACAGTCACTGGTATTAAATTTACTTAAAAGTATGAAGTGGCTTCATTTCTGGTCTGAATACCACTGTAGGCCATTGTAAACTTCCCCTGTGCAGTTTGAATCTCCTTAAAGGGAGACATGCACTGATTTCCAAGAATAACTCTACAGAGAGCAAGCAGTGTACATGTCAACTTAATTAAATGAATTTGTTTAAAATATGATCAATGGTGTGTGAAATTATATAATTATTCCATAAATACACTTTGTTAATTAATTAATATTTTAATTAAAGGGTAATTGGAAAATCTTTGTGTTACTACCTTTTTTGAAGGATTTGAATGTGTCTACCTCATCCTCACTTACTAGACCGAGGAGGGGGGGAAAAAAAAAAAAATTAAACTGGAAGCCCAGAGGATTTTGATTTTTCATTAAAAAAAAAACCCAAAAAACAAAACAACCACCAAACCCAAAAAGCACAGGTAACAGCTATGTCCCAGTTTGCTGTAGGAAGGAATTTGTCTGCCCTTTAAAAATCTTCCTTCTCAATCAGCCTTTGGTTTTTCTAATATCCTTCACGTCTCTTATCCTAGGAGAGTGATTGTCTCTCTGGGAGGCTTGCCTTGAAATGTCTCCCTGGAAAACGAACTTGGAACAAAGTGTTGTGGACTGGTTGTGGGCTGAGAGAGCTGGTATTAGCAGTTTGTCAGAGACAGACATAAATCCCCCCTTTCCCCCCTCATAATCATTTTCCTCCAGTATCGTTCAGTTTACCTGTTTATTTTGAAGACTGTCTACATTAACAAACTCAGACTCCCTATTACTCACTGCCAGAGCAGCACTGCAATCCCCAGACCACTTTTTGTAACTGCTGGTGTGGAATAAATGAAAATAAATGGATGGAAACCTGGAAGAGAGAGAAATGACTGTGACCCTTATCTTGCCCCTGGAAAGTCATATATAATTCACACTGAAGCCAACAGGATAGGAAGGGCAAATTTGAGGTCTGTCTGTGGAAAAATTATCAGGAGCTCCAAAATTAAGGCCTTGATTTTGCAGACTTGCGTGGTTGAATGTGAACGGCCCCTGTGAAGAGAGTGGACAGGGTGCTGCTTGCAGGCCTAAAACAAACTCATGCTTTTGTTTGTAGCTCTGATGTAGACAAACATGAACCGGGAAGCTCTGGACAGTAGATAGTTGTTCTGCAGATTTTGATCTTCTGCTTACATGGCAAAATTAAACTTGTAACACTCTGCAGCTGTTAACTACTTACTCTGCATCCACTTGTGACTCCTGACTGCATTTAAGGGCTAGTAAGCTTTGTTTGACTGTGACTGATCTAAAATGTCAATTGATTTGTTTTTCTAAGCTGTCCAGCAGTACCATACCTTGTATACACCTAGGAGGTCCTAAGAGAAATCACAGCTCATCTCAGTCACAGCACTGTGTGTGACATAGGAGGATTATGAGGCTAGCACAGAAGGAACAAGGAGCACCATAACTAGCATAGGGACAACTTAAAACTGAGTCACTCAGGAGAAGATTATAACACATCTAAGGCAGGCAAAGGACCCAGTCTGCATGTATTTCCACAAAACAAAGTTGCACATCTTCAATGATCTCAGAAAACAGTTTGCCAGGAAACATTTTTAAAACAAGATCTAATGTGAGGTTTAAAATATTCTTTAATTTCTAGCTGCAGAATTGAGCTTGCTGCATTGTGTCCTCACAGAAAGCTCCTCTTGTTTGTCTTTATATTCAGCAGTGAATCACAAGCCATGCCTGACTTATTCATGCGTGAGATGTCAGGTGCATGAGAGCTTACATCACATGCCATGCCGATGCATAAAATTTTTAAACCTGCCCTTGACAACTGAACAATTCAGCAACCTGGACACAAGCTGCAAGGATCAAAAAGTAGGACGAAATTTACAACTGTTTATATGGCTTTGCACAGTGCCATGGCAATGCTTTTTGTGAGAAGAAATACTTACTGTGAGTAAAGAGTTTAGAATGAGATTTAATGTGGGTGTCTCCTCTGTGGGGATCTACATAGAATGCTGAGTTTAATGCTGCGTGAAGAGCTTGGTGAGTCCTCCGTTTTTTGAAGGTACTGGAAGGACTGGGATAAAAGAAGGTGTCCATGACATAAAGGCTCACAGGATGTTAGGAGTTGGAAGTGGCCCCTGGAGATCATTGAGTCCAACCCCCCTGCCAGAGACGGACCATAGAATCTAGTGCAGGTTGCACAATAATGCATCCAGACAGGCCTTGAAAGTCTCCAGAGAAGGAGACTTCACAACCTCTCTGGGGAGCCTGTTCCAGTGCTCCATGACCCTTACAGTAAATAAGTTCTTCCTCACGTTGAAGTGGAACTTCCTGTGCTGTAGTTTACACCTGTTACCCCTTGTCCTACCACAGGACACAACTGAGAAGAGTTTGTCCCCTCTGTCTTGAACCCCAGCTCTCATGTATTTATAAATATCAATTAGGTCCCCTCTAAGTCTTCTCTTCACCAGAACAAAAAGCTCCAGGTCCCTCAGTCTCTAGTCACGGGGCAGTGCTCCAGCCCCTCAGTCATCTTTGTCACTCTCCATTAGACTCTTTCAAGTAGATCCCTGTCCCTCCTGAACTGGAGAGCCCAAAATTGGAGAACTTGCATAGGCAGGAGGGAAATTTAGTGTAACTGCTGCTTCTGTTTTGGTTTTAGGTGTTTTTTGTTTGTTTGGGGTTTTTTTCCCTTTTTTTTTTCCCGCCATACAGCAGATTGTTTGACAAAGCAATTAGAGCCAGTGTCAGTTCACGATACTGACATCTGTCCAACAGAAACTGCTCCAAACCCATCAAACTTATTTTGAACATGTCACTGAATAATCATTAGGTGGTGATAATTTTCCAGTTGCCCAGTGGAGAAATATTCCAGCATATTAAATGGACAAATCTTTTCTGAATCTCAAAAATGTTGCAGTAAGAATTTTCATCTGAGACAGCAGGCTGAGGGTTTGCAGTTCATCCTTCACTTCCTTGCAAAGCACAAGAGCAGAAAGAATGGTCTTTTCAGCAAGACTGGAGGAAGTCTGAAATATTTGTGGGGACCTGTGTTCTGACTTGGATTTACAGATCCAAATTTATCTTGGGTCTAACTCCACGGGCATAGAATCATAGAATGGTA
>WBNM01009920.1:132065-170292 GCA_013399055.1 Ramphastos sulfuratus | reverse complement strand
TTCCAACTCAAATGATTCTATGGCTCCTTTACCATCCAAGGGGGCACCCATTCTATACCAGCCCAAGACAAAAGGGAACAGCAACCCCAAGGGATCTGGCCCAGGACCCTCAGCCAAACCTTCACCTCAATACCTCCATGAAGGCAAAAGGCTGCCCAGCTCAACACCACCAGCAGCTGCCTTCTCCTACAGCAAGATTAGGCAGGTCCTGTGTTGGAGGAACAGGCAGTCTCACAGCCTCGTGACATTTGAAGCACAAAATAAAAGTTGCAGGAGCACCTGAACCCCCAAAATCCAAGACCGCTGTCAGAATTTTGAGCCACAAGCTGCTCAGGGCAAAAGGACAGTCATCAGACAAACCCTGTATGAAGATGAGATCTTGCACATACAATTGTTGCCCTCCCAGCAAGGTGCCTCCTGTCAGGGCTCAGAGGCTGTGGTCACTACACTTCCCTGTTTGGGGACACATGCGGCACCCCAGGACCTGTGTTTGTCTCATCAGCATCTCCCCCCACCTACGGCTTCTACCCTTTAGTGAGGGAAGGGCCAGCTTGCCGTCATGTTCCTAAATTTCCTGGCTTTTGAGGATACAAGCCAGGTCATTAACATTATTTATAGGTTCCTGTGTATGAGTTTCCATTTGTTTGCCTGCTCAAAAACAGTTAGGTGAAAAAAAAAAAGAAAGAAAGAAAGAAGAGATTTCTGGAGGTCAGACAGTTTAAAAAAACCTCCGTGTCCATGGTCTGATGGACCTAAAGGAACAGCAGCTCCTTTAGAGACATAACTGTTTCCTTAAATGCTTATTGTGTAAATATTTAAGCTACTTTATAAAATTTTTACAATGTCCTTAGGAAGCATAAATCTCCCCATCCCAGCACAGCAGGCATCCCCACAGCGCACGCTCAGAGCCTTCTAAGAACACAAACAGGGACATTTCCAATGCTAATGCTGGACTCAAGTGGCCCTGAGGTCACAATCTTATGGCAATAATCACCAAGCTGATCCCCTTCATTCACCCCAAAACAGAGACTGGTTTTGTGCCACAAGTTAGTGCAAGAAGTGTAACTCCAGTGTCGCTGGTTTAGAAAAGATGCATTTCCAGTTGCTGTGTAGTGGTTGGAATTATGGATAAAAGTCCTGAAATTCTTCTCTTTGAAATGCAGATTTGGTGTCATACAGACACAAATGATCTAAGTACAAAATCATCCACTAATATGCATCCATCTCAAGAATTAAATGATCATTTTTTGGCATGACATATGGCAGGTTCAAAGCAAAGCCCAGTTCACCCCAGCCCACTTCTGCACTCCTCTCTGGTGCAGATGAACACAACCAAACCAGCACCAACCACCCCACTACAGCTGCTCTCATGGGTGCTATATGTAGAGAACACAGAACAGTGGGGGTTAGGACCTCTGGAGGTCCTCCAGTCCAACCTCCTGCCAAAGCAGGATCACCTGGGGCAGGCCACACAGAAATGCATCCAGATGGCCTCCAGAGAAAGACTTCACTGCCTTTCTGGGCAGCCTGCTCTAGGGCTCTGTCACCCTCACATCAAAGAAGTTTTTCCTCATGCTGAGGTGCAACCTCCTGAATTTCAGTTTGTATCCATTGCCCCTTGTCCTATCACAGGGCACCACTCTTGAGACTGCCCCTTCTTCTTGACACTCACCCTTCAGAGATCTGTGAACATTATTAACATCCCTTCTCAGTCTTCTCTGAGACGTGATTCTCAGAGGTGAACGCTGCCTTGCACCAGGGAAGAGATGCTGTGCTGACTGACACGTCTGCGCTCAGGGTGGTTTCCACATGGAAAACAGTCTGGCTTTATGAGGTTTGCTTGGAGATGGTGTTTCCCAGCTCCAGCTTTTCAAAGTGCACACAGATCATCTTCTCTAAAGCAGGAAATAACATCTACCCATTTTTTCTTTCCTTGGAATGGTTTCTTTACTGTAATTTAGGTGTGTTTGAGGCAAGAACAGCAACAAAGCAGAAGGGGGAACTGGAAGTTTACTCCCTCTGCAGAGCACAGCTCTCTGTTGTATATGATGAAGTGCATAGAAAGTCCTGAAAAAACTTGGATGGGAGTTCAAACAGTGATGCTGTAAAGATGAAAGCATGCTCCTCGATTAAATGTTTAAATAAAGTTCTCTCATACTAAATCATTTAAACATTTTCACATTCCTGGCATTTCTAGAAGTGCTGCTCACTTCTATTTATTGTCATAACCCAGTGCCCTCAGCGAGCTACCACGGCTATTTGAGGCAACCTGTTTTCTACAGGGAAAGCTCTTGCAGAACAGTAAAACTTCATGATGAGCAGGGTAGCCTTGACTCTTACTTCTCCAACCCTCACTTATTCTCCAACCACCATCCCACTTTCCTCTTTTTCTTACAAATAAATTCTTCCACACTGCAAATGGGGACAGCCATGGTTCTGCCCTAAATATTGACTAGAAAGTCACTCAACTGACCTCACTGTGGTTGTATTTAGACAGCTGTAAGTCAGGGCAGAAATTGGCCTGAGTGTTCAAATTGCCTTTTTTACAAGCACTCAAGCTGTTTCAGTCTGCTGTCATTGATGAGGTCAGCCTCACATATCCAAACAGGGACTACGGTGCTGCCACCGGCACCATGAGACAGCCCCAAGAGTTTACTATGTGTGTGTGTTCCTTCTTTTAATGATACAACTGCAGCCACTGGAAGGGTCTGCCCAGATAGTTTGGCCATCCCCCGCTTCCCAGTGAGCGTCTCAACCAGGTAATTTCAATGTTTGAAGACAACAGCAATGACCAAGAAACCGGCACCCTGCTGCCACCCTGATGTGAGATGCTGGGAAAGCTTTAAAGCGATTCTGGAGCCATGCTCAGACCATGCAGACCTGGGATGTTTCATTCACTGGAGGTGCTCATCTCAAGCCCTTGAGTTTGTGAAGAAAGTAGAACTTCTACAACCACGAAGCACAACGCTCAAGCACTGTGATGCAATGCCCTCTTCCAGCCTATGCTACAAAGCCTGAAGGAATGAGAAACTATAGAGAGACTCAGAACAAATGAGGATGAACTTGCAGTGAGGTAATTCGGAGCAGGAACACCAGGAAGGGTTTTATGGCAGGACAACAGAGCAGTCACAGAGGAATGGAAATCCGAGTTTAAGACTTCTTGATAAACACAATATGATTTCCAAAGACAGAAGGTAACAGGGCTAAGTCACCCAGCATGCTGTTACCAAGCCTCATGTTCTTAATTCCTTGTAAATCCATCATTAAAGTAAAAAAAACAACAACCTAGACCCAAGGGGACATTAGTCTTCACAACTCCCACGTCCCGCTCAACGCTCAGGGTGTCCTGATGGTTTCATCCCCGTTGTACTCCACTGAACCTCTCCCCAGGAGCTCACAGGACTGTTTAGTTAGCGTGTCCCAGTATAAAACTCCCTATTTATTTTGGCGCCGGTCATTTAGAAGGCCCTAAAACCCAAATAAAGTCCATTCCCCTTTCTGTGTATCTCCAGCTATTGACACTGCTCATGACCAATTTGCAAAACCAAACAAACGTGCGTTGTGTAATGGGGCTGGAAAAACAATCAGGAAGGGGCTGGAGATCTGCTCGCAGGTTCCCGCGGGGAGGGCTGGAAGGGGCGGCAGCCCAGGAAAAGATTACAAGAAATTAAACTTTTACTCTGATAACAACAGGAGCTATTTTCTGCCCATGACATCATGCTCCCGACCGCTATTAAACAATGGAGATCGTAAGTCGTGGAGAATTCTGCTGCTTGTTTCAGTGGCCAGCATGGTTTGTGTCCCTCTTTAAAAAAAAAAAAAAAAATAGATGTTTTGGGCTTTTGTCTTACACATGCATCACGACCACCCAAATCCTCTCAGATGACAATAAATCAAGGTGACCCAGGTCCATGTGAGCAAACCTAGACCATCATGGCTGCACTCCCCAGAAGCAAATCATAGAACTGGAAAAGTCCAGTCCAGCCATCAACCTAAGACCATCATGGCCATTAAACCATGTCCCAGAGTGCCATGCCCACACCTCCAGAGAGGGATCATGACTCCACCACATCCCTTGGCAGCCTCTTCCAATGCCTGACCACTCTCTGAGGAAATAAAAGTTTCCTAATGCCCAACCTAAACCTTCCCTGGCACAGTTTCAGTCATTTCCTCTTGTTCTATCACTTGATACAAGGGAGAAGAGACCAACCTCCACCTGACTATAACCTCCTTTAAGGTTAAATGATGAGAAAGAAATACTTTGGGGGCATGACTCATCTGACTTCTAGATTTCTCTCATATAAAGAAGAGCTGTGCCTCAAAAGTGGCTCTTTTTCCTTGCTGACTGCAGTTTAAATATCTAGCTCAGACATGGACATCTGTATCAATCTAATGTGAACTGTGAGGACTACTGCTACTCAGACAACATTACAATGGCCCCAAAATATTCTCAGCTCTTAAATTACATCCAAAAGCAACACCTCACTAAGAGAATGCAAATCTTATGGGTAATGTGCCACCCTCCTACATTACTCTGGCTATGAGATCAAGCTGAAAATGGACTATGAATATAAATACATTAGTGGATCCTTCTTCACACATCCCCTATCTCAAAATCAATTTTTAGATGTCAGACCTACCATTAACTTCTCTTGCAGTCTGAAGGATCCACTAATGGCCAAACCCAGGCTGCTGTTGGAGAGACCCATTCCAGCCATGAAAGGGTCTCTGCACCAGCAGAAAAGGGTTTCCCCTCATTTATGCAATGCAAAAGGCAGAACACTAAGCCTTTTTTACCCCTGTTTCTAAGAAAGACACACACAAAAATAAGTCCTGCTCATACCCTCCCTTAGGCACATCCTTGTTCCACTCCACAGCATGGAGATCTTGTAGAAGATAGCGTGAGGAATGACACAGCCCCAGCCACCTTCCCTGGCCTCGGCCAAGCTCACCTGGTTTCAGGTTTCCTTATAAACCCTGAAACACAAATATGATCCCAATTCTGCTAGTGGAACTGAGCCAAGTTTCAATCCCAAACACAGCCCTACCAGAAACAAGGGGAAAAAACCCACAGTGTTTCTGACCCAAACCCAAGATCTTCCCTCCAAAGCTTGGCACTTCCCACTGCCTTTTATTTTGTCTCAAAAAAAATCAAGGCTCAAAACATCCTACTGCTTTGGGGAAGGGTGGGATTTTCAGAGCCCTGCAAGACACCCAGCTCCCTGCCTGACGCAGGACATCTTGGTGGACATGTGCTTCAACATCGAGTGCAAAGACGAGGCAATCTCAGCTTTTAATGCAGCAGAAACTCCAAAAGGATGGGAGCCCCTTGCTAAGCCCTCGCTGCAAATCCCAGGCGTGCCCAGAGCCCAGGCTCTGCAGCAGTCAGAGGCTGCACACAAATTTAGCTGCAGGCATCGTTCCGACTTCTGCAAAGCCGAGTTTAAAAGCAGGATGTTTGGCTGAGCTGCTCTTCCCTCAAATAAACACCCACAACCTTACTCAAAACAGAGAGGCACCGCTCTGGGAGTACTTGAGTTGTCATATTCCCAAAAACCCAGCCTTGAGTTTTCCCCCCTTTGCTGCAGAACACTGCAGGGCTGGACAGAACCTTGGGGAGGGAGCAATTGAGAGAGCACTCCAAGGGACACACAGGGCATTCCAGTAACACATAGACAAGAGTTTTCTCAGCAGTCCTTTCACAGTGAGCTGCTGAAACTAGCCAGAAAAAATCATGTTCCTGAAGCTCTGGAATGTTGAGTTGTTGAGAATTTCTCACTGCATCATCCCTTCCATCACAATCTTCTTCACCACACTGAAGTAAAGTAATTCAAGGTATCAGAGAGACCCAATACTTCAAGTCTGGGAGTTCATTTGCATTTAACACTCACTCTTGCTTTTGTAGCACTAATTTAAGCCAGTTTGGAGACCACAGAAGTCTCTAGTCTTGCACAGCTCCACAATGGTCACAGCACCAGTGCAAAAGCATCACACCAAAGAGCTGCAGTATCATCACTTAAGAAGGAACAAAGCTGCAGCACTTTGAAAACTATTTCTGCTTCCTGCATGTTACACACCTTACGGAGTGCTTCGGTTTCCTCAGATGAAACAAGCATTAAATGCAACTTTAAAGGAGAAATAAGTAACAAAATCTCCAAGATAAACCCACGCTGCTTACTGCAGATGACAGCACTCACTCAAACACTGGAAAAAGTGTTCATTCCCTCTGTTAGGGCAATGATTTGCAGTCCCTTTGCCATCTGCATGGCTCAACTGAAGGCAGCAGAGATCTCTGCCTGGGTGAGGAGTCCAAGATGTTAATCCTGATCTGTGTTCCAGCTACGCCCTCCAGTTCTCCAGTCTCTGCTGCCTGCACCATTCTGGGGCACTGAAGGCTGTACCTGAGCAAACATTTTGATACATAATGAAGCACAGAGGTTGCTTTAGCCAGTTTTGCTTGCTGTTAAATCCTCAGCTTGCTCACCTGCTTTGAAAGTAGTCTTTGAATACCCAAGACCTTCATGGAAAACACAGCTCAAAATCCAAGTGGATGGTTCCTGAGCTCAACACACCAGAAGCACTCAAACCCAGGGACCTGCATAATGCAGCCTAAACAGATACCTTGAGGAACAAGCAGTTCCATGTCTTAACGACCCTCTAACCAGAGCAAGCTTTTGCTGTGATGGCCACAGAACATCCTGCATCCCAGTCCTCCCTCCACATGGGCAGCCAGGAAATGCTCTGACATGGAGTGGCTCAGAAGCCATCCCAAGATGCCAGGCATAAAGCCACTGTGTGTTTCAAAGAGGAGAGTGCCAGGAGAAGAAAACGTTTTGGATGCTGAGAAAGAGGCAGGCAGCAGCAAGAAGCAGGCGCTGAACACGCCCCAGCATTGCGCGGTGCCAGCTTCGCCCTCGGCCGGCCCCTCTGCGCAGCTTGCTCCTGCTCCGAGGGAAACTCGCTTCTCCAGCCAGATGTTTCTCATTGTGTGCCTCTTGCAGCCGGCATGGGGGGAAGAGAGCCTGCAGGGAAGGGGAGAGGGAAAAGGAGGGGCCAGAGTATGGGATTAAAATAATATTGTGTAGAAATCTCAATAAAAGGGGAGAAAAGGAGTGGGGAAAGGAACAAATGTTGTCTGCAAGGCAGCGATGGAGCAGTGGCAACTGGAGCCATGGCTGATCTGGGATTATCTTCTGGCTCTCAGAACATGCTGGTCTTGGATAGTTTGTCCTTGTTTCAACCCTGATTGATCACATCGCACACATCCAGCCAGGGCAGTCCCTTCCCATTAGTGAGTGGGCAGCCCAAAAGCATCATCAGGAATGAAGCCTCTCTGTTTACAGAGCCACAGAACTGTTGAGATTGCAAGAGACCTTTGAGATTGTCAAGTCTGACAGCTCACCTAGTGTTCCCAATCCCACCCCTATCACTACCAAATCATGTTCCTCAAGCACCACATGCACATGCTTTTTAAATCCCTCCAGGGACAGTGACTCCACCATTTCTTGAAGCAGCCTGTTCCAGTGCTTGACAACCCATATTGTGAAGTTGTTTTTATCAGGTAGCACACACATCAAGCAGCTCTCTTCACAGCCTAGGACTTTGGGTGACAGCCTTTTTTTTTTTAATTGGTGCTGCTTATGTATTTTCAAGTAAACAACATTTGCAGCACGTTAGGATGCACATGCTCATGTCAAGGCTCGAGGGGAAAGAGCTTCCTGCCCCACTGTGAACAGAACCTGTTTGGTGACAGATGTGATCCAAACATGCAAAACACCCCAATGTTAGACAGGTTCTTGAAGGTTTACTTTTGAGATTACTTCTGGAAAAAAACCAAAAACATTTTGAGCCAAGGATCTGGAAACTCTGCAAAATTATTTTCACTGTTTACCTTTTTTTAAAATAGCTATTGTGCAACTGCATCTCTTGGGTTGGCTCCAGGCTGCAAAGATCTCAGCTGAATTGTGTAGGACCAACTTCTCCCAAATCTCCAGATGCAACTCACCTACAGGCTCCTTTCGTCTACTGCCAAAGCAAGCAGGAAAGGGGTGGGGTGGGACCCACATTTAGGGCTCCATCAATCACAGAGACCAAACCCAAGATGACAGCAACCACCTAAAGATGTGACTACAGGAAACACTGCAGCAAAGAAAGCTCCCAGTGACCCCTCCAAACCTCCTGGCACTAAAATGCTCAAGTCCTCATCCCAAACACCTCATGGGTCAGGTGGCCAACCTGCCCCAGGTCCGCATGCAAGCCTCATTTAGGATAATTAAAAATGCACCTCTAGCCCCACTGCATCTACACACATGTATGAGGTATCTCTTGTCTCCATGCAGCCAACACATGGGAAGGCTGATGTGCATTGCTGGAGCAGAGCCAGAGGAGGCCACAAGAATGATGGGAGGGCTGGAGGCCCTCTCCTGTGAGGCCAGGCTGAGAGAGTTAGGACTGTTCAGCCTGGAAAAAAACCAGCTCCAAGGCAACCTTCTGGTGGTCTTTCAGGACTTAAAAGGGCTGAGAAAAGAGGTTTGGGAAGACAGTTGAGAAGGGGCTGTTGTGACAGAACAAGGGGTGATGGTTTGAACTAAAAGGGAGACTCAGACTAGAGAGAAGGAAGACATTTTTGATGCTGAGGGTGGTGAGACACTGTCCCAGGTTGCCCAGTGGTGGCAGATGCTCCATCCCAGGAACCACTGCATGTGAGGTCATTTGGGGCTCTGAACAACCCACTGTGGTCGAAAATGTCCCTGCTGACTGCAGGGGAGTTGGACTGAGTGACCTTTACAGGTCTCTTCCAACCTAAATCATTCCATGATTCTGTGATCCTTGTGTGTGTGTTACAGGAGAAGGGAGAGACTGTACAGCAGCACATTTGCGTCCCTGACTGAGCTCCAGCACCAGTTTCCTACCAGGAATGAGCTCTGGGCATCCATTTTCCATGATGGCTTCCAACAGCTACACTCTGCTCTTCCTTCCTGCACATTTTAACGAAGCCATCAGAGTCATTAGCTGACGCTTCGCGCGACGCAGCAGAGCTTCACGGACAGCAGAGCTCAGCGTATGAAACGCCCAGAGCAAGCAGCCTTTGAAGCCAAGCCCTTCAAAGACAGACACGTACCAAACCCACTGAGGTTTTCTTCTTTTTTCTTTTTTTTAAACAAACAAATCCAGCATGGCAAGAGCAAAATTAATTTGCAAAGATCTTTAATGTTTAAAGTCTCAAATGATCAACCCTTTCAAGTACAGCTGAATTCAATCCAGCTCTGAAGGTCTACATTGATGATTCAACATGGAAAAGACCATGGATATTTCAAAATATGTGGCTGGAACTAACTGGAAGTGAAAAAGCTCCTCTAATTTTCTTGTTTCAGCATTGAAGAAGCTGCCCAGAGCTCTAAAACCAGTGATATGAATGACTTTTTTTTAAAACATACTTTTGCTGACATTTCCCTTTCATCAAAATAGCTCAACAATGAGGGGAAGAGCAACTCACCAAGCACATAGGATCTTTACCTTACTTTGTGCTTGCAAAGGAATTTCCTCACTCTCCTCTGGGCTGGAAGCTTCCACAGTCACACGCAAGTGGCTTCAGCTGAGTGACCTGTGGCATGCTAGACAGTGGATCACTCCCTTTTTCCAGGAGATGGCCATAAAGCTTTCAAGGCTGCCTATGAATCAGCTCAGCTAAGAGAAGTCCAGAGTCTTCCCCTCTGAACAAGCTACCAACCAGCTCACTGGCAAGCAATGCTGGGTTTTGGTGGGGCCATGGTGCCCCCAACACAGACATGGGCTTGAGAAGTAAAGCACATGGTGTAACAGCAACTCACTGAGGAACATGACATAGCCTTAGAGTCTTCTTGCCCACCCCTTATCCCAGCATCACGAACATCACAGCAACACTGACAGCTCTGGTCAAACTAGAAGGACAGGGATCTAATGATGCATTAAGAGCCAGATTGGTCCCATGCTGTGCTGGGGACCCAGCATCAGAGCAGACCCCTTGGGAGCTTCCTCAACAGTTTTGCACTGGCCAGTGTAGTTCTCTACTACAAGACTAGCAGACTACTGGAGCATCAAAATGTCAAAGTCTTGGATCAGGTTCTTATCAAGTGCTGTTGAACCACTCAATACATCTAACATCACCTAGCTCTCCTTGTGACATGCCTGCATCAGCATGCCCACCACAATCGAGCTCTCCTGCTTGCATTGGGATCTGGAGAGCAGCCTGAATGTGCCACAGCTGTAACTCATTCAGTGTCCTCACCTGCACTATGGAAACCCAGCAGAAATCCACCCGAGATGGAGCAGAAAGCCCCCACTTAGGTTTTTCAAACTCTGGAGCTGGCTAGAGCTGTTGCCCTTGCCCAACTCAGGCCCCAACCATAAACCAAGCTCCACAATAGTGTTATTTATTTTTTTGAGTCACAAATTATTTCCAGCAGCAGGAGGGTGGAAGGATGCAGCGCGCTGGACCCTGCTCGCCGGCACCCAGCCAGTCTCATAAATGGTTGGCAGCCAGCAGAGCAGCAAACCCATTTCTATTGAAATGAGCTTGTTACTACTAATTTTTACTGGCTTCCCCCTTGATTCATAAAGTTTTGGTGGATATTTTGTTCTGTTCAGTTGGGTTTTTGCAGATCTCAGAAAGCAATTCCTGAGACACTTGAGGAAAAGCAAGGCCTGGCCTCCCCGTGAATGGCTGCTCCTGCACCCTGGCATAGGCATCTACATGCCCCTCAAAAACTATACCATCTGGTTTTCAGAGCTCCCTAAAAATCTTACTAGAAAGAGCTCTCCAGAGTAGGGCAAAAGTCCAAACCTCATGAAGACTTTACCATTATCAGCCCTGCAACAGAATCAGCTCAATACTCCAATGGCAGCTGCAGACATATTTCATCAGAAGGGTTTGGGGTCAAGACATGGATACACCCCATCCTTCCATCTGCTCCCTCTCTCCAGAGCTGAAGGCACCAAGATGTTGCACTAGACAAACCCAACTAGATCTGATCTTGGAGCCCAAGCCTTTTTAAGCAGTAGCAATTGTTAGCTGTGAGACTCAGCACAGTGCTGCTCACTGCTCTCAACACCTGCACGGGCAAAAGCTCCTCATTTTGGATGCTCAAGGACAACCACAGCCATACACCCTGCAAGCATCAAAACAGCCACAACAGTTTTATTCCATCCAAAACTCCAACATAGCCTGTCCAAGGCAACACACACCCACAGAGCACTGAGATGGGCCACTAGATATTAGCTGAGAGCCTGACCTGGAATGGTTCAAGGGATGGGGCATCTACCACCTCTCTGGCCAACCTCTGAGAGTATTTTCCCACCTCTGTTGTCAACAACATCCTCCTTCTCTCTAAATCTCCCTCTTTTAGTTTAAACCGTCACTCCTTGACCTGTCACAACAGGCCTTGCTAAAACCATTGGCCCCATCTTTCCTATTGCCCCCTTCAAGCACCAACAGATCACAAAGTCAGGTTCTGCCATGGCTTCTCTGGATTTTAAGGAGAATGGGAAAACAAACCAACCAACCACCCACCCATTATCACTCATTTTCAATTAGAGCTCAAAGAGTAATGAGGCTAACTCACAGGAAGAATTCAGGGCACAACTACTCTGTGTGCTAGAACTCAGGGGAAGATGTGATGGTGCTGTCCAAGGCATCACTAGGGACCAGTGGAACCACGTCTTCAATTCCAAAGCAAGGGAAAGAAGAGCCAAGGGAACTCCCAGCCACCACTGTCCATATCTGCCTTCCCTCCGTTGGTGGAAGAAGGGAGGCAGGGATGCTCCCAAGATCCCACATCCCTTCCTTGCAGAGATAAATCAACCAACTCATTCTTTCAAGTGGACAAACTCTCATTTTGCCAGCGGGGCTCTCACAAACAGACTGTTGTCTGAGTGCAGCACCAGGAGCTCACCCTAGAATAGGCCACGCTTTGTAACAGCCAGAAGCAAAAAAAAAAATAGGAAAGAAAGGAAACAAAAGTGATGTGCCCTGAGCAGCACATTCATCCCTCTAGGACCCTCTGGAGACAGGTGGACCAAATCTACCAACAACACAGCATTATCATCATCCCCCAGCCAGACACCCAAGTGATGTACCTCCCTGCACATATCCACAGGGCTTTTTTCAAACCCTTCACTCAGTGCTTTTTCTTCTTTATTAAACTAGACAACAGTGGTTTGCTTCACTATGTGTGAAAGCACAAAGCACTGGCATTTTTTTTAAAGTTTTTAACATTCTTTGGCTCTTTGAGTGGAAAAATCTTAGCAAACGAGCCCTTAATAAATGGAAAGAGATGAAAACCAGCCTTTCTGATGGCACATTTCACTCCTGCTAATGGAGTATGTAGATAAGACTGACAAATTGTGTCTCAAACTCTTCCGCAGTGCTGCTGCTGTGAGAAATCCTTCTCAGGTATCCCCAGTGTGGTCCTCCTTGCATGAAGAGATGCCCCAGCAGCAGGGTAAAGTTTCCAACTCTTCCTCTAGTCTCTAAACCACAGGCAAACTGAGGAAAGGGTAAACTGATCCTCTTCAGCTGATGAGGAGCAATGAGGAGGAGAAACATCTCCGAGCCCATAAAACTTGAATGCAGGCAGAGAAAGGGGAGGGCAGCAACCTACTCTTCAAAGCCTGGGCAGGGTGATGACCAAGCCAGACCAATGGGTCCAGCTGAGCATCAGTGCCCAGCTGGGAGAGCAAGTGTGACACAAGGGCAATTGCAAGAACTGCCTTTTGGGGAGGGAAGGCTTTGGTTTGAGGTTTGCACTGGGAAAGATGGGGAGCGGGATGGGGTGGGCTAGCACATGAGTCTTGTGAGGCATGGCTGAAGGAACTCAACCAACCACACAGCACGAGCTGCTTGCCTTGAAATGTCTGAAGAGGAGCTGATGAAAGAGGCGCTCGGTCAGGAACACAGCCTGGGTTTTAACTGCATTTATCTCCTGGTGCTTTCCCATAAGCAAAGCCAGGGATGAGGAACTGAAGCAACACTCAGCTTCTCACCAAAGGAAAAGCACCTCTGGGAAGGGGGCAGCAGGGCAGCAATGTGCTCCAGAGCTTCAAGGCTCCAGCCCCAGGAGCTGCAAAGGCCATTACAAGTCAGTGTTTAGCAGCTCTGGAGAGGTCAGCCAAGACAGGCATTTCCATGTGAAATGTTTTTGTTCTTACAGAAAAAAAACAAAAACCCAAGCAAACAGGAATTCCAACAGTTTTCTGCATCCAAAGCCCAGACCCCAGCGCTCTGCAGTGTGTTGTACAATTCCTCATCAACCTCTCTCAGTGCTCAGTTCCCACAGTAATGTTTTTTCCAGGCTGAACACCCAATCTCTGATGGAATTAACGAAGGGAACGGTGTAAGACCAGAGGGAATGAGTGTAGCCTGCTGCTGGGCCAAGTGCCATCCAAACTCCGCAAGCACGGTGGGACCTTGGTGACCCAGCATCCCTCCTCATCCTCAATGACCAACAACCTCAATCCCCACAGAGGACAGTGAGGCAGCAGGCTCTGCTCCTCCCTCCCAGAGCCCGCAGCACGGCAGCACACATGGTAGGGCTGGGAATCGCGGCAGCCACATGCCTAATCCCCTTCAATCCCAAGCACTTTGGAAAGACAAAGAGCTGAGTCTCCTTTGCCAGTAAATTGAACCTGTGGTTCCAGGGGCTCGAGGCGCTTCAAAGCCCACAGCAGCCTGGCCAGCAGCAGTAAAGGGATGTACTTTTCAGTTGTCGAGCAGCAAAGTCAAATTCATACAAATAAGCAGTGTTCCAGAAAACCAGGTTTAACCATCAGCGACTCCGAACCACAGGGGATGTTTTTCCTGAAGGGTTTTCCCCCACACACACACTCTCTTCCTCCTCCTTCCCAGTTTGTCTTGTGTGTTTTTTTATTTATTTAATTATTCCTTACTCAAAACACATCCCAGGCTCCCACACCACCTAGCCTTTTCAGGTCTAAGCATTCTCCAGAGGTAAAATGCTGAGTTAGGCACTGGAAGGCAGGGAAAGGAGGTGCCTTTGATGAACAGCAACATCTACAGACTTCAATCGTTTCGGTGACTGCCACGGATTTAATAAGTTATTTCCGTGGAAAACCTTAGTAACTCTGTTATGAATCAAGCCTATAAACACCTCTCGCTCATCAAAGTGCCACCAAGAAAAAAAAATAATCTCTTACTGTAACTGAATACAAACCTCTTTCTACAGGTCCCTATAAGAAGCCAAAATTCCTCCTTCAAAACATTCACTATTTTCAAAGATCATAAATACACTGCATCCAGTATTCAGCAAATCTGGATAAAAAGCAAAACACAGGCACAGAGGAAAAAAGTCAAGTTCAAACAAAGAAGTACCCTCAGATACACACTGTTTAAAAGACACAGAGTGACATCAAAAGAACTTTTTACTACCTAGAAAGCCATTTCCAGCTCTTAATAGGGTGCAAGAATGTAATGGTTTGGCTACAAAGATTAAACTAATTTACTTTTAAGTAACTTGCTTACTTCCTGATGTTTTTTTCTTTTCTTTCCCTTTTTTCTTCCTAAAGTGTGATGCTTAGGTGCTTGGAGAAGTGAGGGATGCGAACATTCTGTGATTCCAGGCCAAACATCATAACCACTCAATGAACCACAGACAAAAACATGTTTTATCTGGGTGCTGCACTTACTCCAAGAACTTCTTGGCTGAAAATAGCCTGGTTTGCTGCAAAAAGCCATCCCAGTTCCAGGTGAGGGAAGGAGAAAGAGCAACTCTTTCTCCTCCTCTGCAGAACATACTGAAAACCTCAGTGTATTCCCTACAGTGAAATGGTGCTCCCCAAACGCTGCCCATAGTACCTTCATTTGAGGTCCTCCATCCTGCCTGGCTCCAACACTGAAATATCCTTCTGAGATGGGGAGCTGTGTCCTTGCACAAAGATCATTTCTAAAGGAACTTTAACCTCTGCACAGGACCAAACACTGACAAGACCAGCCTTCTTCCACCCCCTGTACAGCAGCCCATCTGTGTACTCCAGATATGATCCTAAGGTTTCCAGAGCTAGTTTTCTCTTTTACCCCCTTCTGGGATTAAGTACAGCTGTGACTGTCCACAGTCCTGTCCGTGTTGGAGGGTTAAAGCAGTAGTATCATAATAACCAAAGAGGAAAGATGTTCCTGGACATGAAGCAATGCAAGCAATGGATGGTGACAGAGGAGATTTCAGCTCCATTCACAACTCTGCAACATCCACCCTGGGAAAATCACTGACTCCCTGGCTCCTCACAGGGGAAAAACACATGGGAGGACAGAGATTGACCACTGTTCCAGTAGCTCTTGATGATGAACACCACTAGAGTTGTCTCAACTAAAGATGTCTCTTGGAGTAGGTAGGTCTTTGGGACACAGCAGCCCTGGCTGAACATAGGATGCCATGGGAGCATCCTCCTGCTCAGCACCATCAATGTGCTTGAGAATCTCATTGCTCTCACAAGCCATGTGTGCAGCCAGTAACAAAGGGACACCTCACCTCCCAGTCCAGAAGACATCTTCCCTCCTGGAAGACTGTTTTTAGAGGTTGGTGATGCTGTTACCGCACAGAATGCAAAGCTTTCTTCTGTCCTGCAGAGCCTTTCAGCACACACCTTCTCTTTCCAAACTCCAGCCAATTCCCCAGTGGCCCCTCATCCTTCACAAATCCTTCACTTTATTATCCTGGCTCAGCCCAGAATTAATTTCAAGAACAAAAGGCTTCCACTGCAAGCTCATAACCTGTGGGGTATATTTTATGAACAGGTGACACTTGTTTTAGAAACTCTTCTACAGCTGCATGGCCACTGCTGAAATGTCATTCTCTTTCCCAAGTCCCACAGGGGACAGCAGCAGTCATCCTGCTTCACCAAAGGGGATGGTGTACCATTGACATGAAGGTCATCACCCACAAACTCTGAACTTGCAAGCTCCTGAACAACTCAGCATGACAGCTGTTGGGTTTGGTGGCCTAACATGAGCTGTCCTGCAAGGTTTTAGTGAAGAAACAACCACATGCAGGAAATAACTTCCCTAGTTTTGATCTAGGGTGCTCTTTAATTAACAAATACAGGTGCATTGGCTAAGCATCAATGCTCTGGGCAACAGAAAACCATTTCAGTTGTTTCCTTGACCTTTAGGATTAAGTCCAACCATTAATCCAACACTGCTCAGCCACCACTAAACTATGCCCCTCAGCATCACAGGTACATTGCTTTTAAATTCCTCCAAGGTTGCGGAATCCACCAGTGCCCTTGGCAGCCTGGGCCAGGCCTTGACAGCCCTCAAGAGGAAAAAAATTGTCCCTCCTGTACAATCTAAATCTCCCCTGGGGCAACATGAGGCCACTTCCTCTTGTCTATCACTTACTGCTTGAGAGAAGAGACAATCTCCACCTTGGCTCCATCCTCCCTTCAGAGAGTTGTAGAGTGCCAGAAGGTCTCACCTCAGCCTCCTTTTCTCCAGGCTGAACAACCTCAGTTCCCTCAGCCTCTACTCAGAGGAACTGTGCTCTAGAACCTTCAATAGCTTTGTTGCCCTTGAGCATGCTCCAGAAATTCAACATCCCCAACAGCTGCATATCCACAACTCAAGTGGAGTACTCTCTGATGGGTCATGTTGCAATCTGAGCCATCAACAACAGACTTTGGACAGAAAGTGGAGCCCACCAGGCTGCAGGATCAGTAATTCCTTCCCCTTTGGCTCCAAAAAGAAAAGGAGCGTTGGAACTCCAGGAGCTGCCACCTGAGTCACCTGCTGTGCTAAGCATAAATGTAATGAAAAAGACCTGCAGCCCTGCTGTAAATCTGCAGGCTCCACTGGATTTATCATCAAGCCAGAAAGACATCTGCTGAGGAATAAAACAGCACACCTGCATCTCTCTGAAAAGGACAGACACTGAAAGCCCAGGGATGCTGTCTCCAAGAGCTTCCTCATGTTCCCTTTCAAGGATTAATTCTGTGATTTACTCTGCAGTTTCCAAAGCTGCCTTTGATGACAACCCCAGGCAGGACCAGAAGCTGCACATGAACAAATCCAAAGCAAAGGTAGGTTATTGTTCTGAAGTTCAACCCTTGGGAAGGATGCTGCTCTCCAAAGCAGATTCCAACCTTTGTGGCCACCCATGGCCACATGGAGAAAACCTTCACACGGAGCAAAGAGCTGTGCACACTGGAAAACAGATGCACTATTTCCCACTGGCAAACAAAAACTATGGAGGAAAAATGTTTAATATAAAAACATCTGACAAAGCACCTCCAGGATGTATTTTTTTGCATCAAAGTAGCAGCTCTTGGCAACAGGCTCTCCCCTCCAACAAGAAAAGTTTTTAGCCAAACCCTGATTGTTCTAGACTGTACTGAGGTAAGACATGCCAGAGAAAGAATTTAAAGTTAAATATGAAAGGAGGAGGAAACCAAAACCATTACTGGCCCAAACAAACATCTGTCTGTGATTAAACTGGATGCATAGATGTGCTCTGCTTGGGCTTTATTTTTTTTTGCCTTTTAAATGGATTTATGTTGCTGCAATTAGATGAGGGGAGGGAAGGATGAAAATGCTCCATGATGCTGTTGGATCAGACAAAGCCTGCAGCCCCCAGCACATGGTCCTGCCACCTCAACCCAGCATCTGCACCCAGGGCTGTTGTAAGAGCCCAAGCACTGAGACACACTGAAGCCAGAGTGATCACAGAATCCTTTGGGTAGGAAAAGATCTCTTAAGATCATCAAATCCAAGCACCAAATGAGGACATGATTTAGTGGCTGTGGTGGTCTTAATGTGCCATGTCCACATATTCCCTTAATACCAGGGATGGTGACTCCACCACCTCCTGTTCCAATGCCTGGCCACTTTTGCAGGGTATTTCCAAATACCCAGCCTAAGTCTCCCTAGCACAATTTCAGGCCATTTCCTCTCATCCTATCACGTGATACCAGGGAGAAGAGACAGACCCCCACCTTTCTCCAACCTGCTTTCGGGAGCCATAGAGACCAATGAGGTCTTTCCTCAGCCTACACACACACCACATTTCACTCCCAGAAGAAACTGCTGCCCCATTAACAAGGGGGGGGGGGGAAGAAAGAAAAATCTTTTTCTCCTCTATGAACAGGTAATTTCCCCACCCCTGCTCCAATCTGGAAAGGCTGATGTTTGATGTTTGCCCAGTTTCCACACATATCCGCCTTCAATATTTAATGGGCTGCTTTTTTTTTCCTACTCCTAACACACAGGATCTTCATAAATTTCCTTGTTAGCATAAATCTGTGCAGACTGTTATTTCTGGGGGGGGAAAGAGGAAGACAGACCTTCACTTTCTCCATTCAGTGGGTTTTAAAATATGCTTCCTTGAGTTCATCCTAAATATTGCTGGAAGCAGAAAACACCCTCCAGCTTTCTGGCTCTCCCATTGGAGTTGTGGTATCACTCCTGCAGGGCTGAATCATCAGCCAGGATGGATGGACAGGCTCTTTCCTTTTGGGGTAAGGGGACACTGCTCCCCAAATCCAACACTCTCAGCACCATCACCACCCCACAAGCAATTTCTCCATCTTCCCAAGCCTTGGAAAAAACCTCCAAAATGAGTAAAATAAGCTCCAGACCATTCTGTTTCTCCTCTATTAAGTCACAGTCATGTTCCACCAACTCTGGAGTGGGCAGCAAAGTCAGTCATTAAGCAAACCCCATCCCTTCATGGAACACATCTTCCAAGCTTCAGCACTGCTGCTCAGAGCACACTCTGTGTGCTTTCACTTTTGGCAACAGCTTCCCACAGCTCTGGAGTGCAGAGAGGAGATAATCACTGCTCCAGCAAACCATCAACTCACGATTTCTTCTTTCAGATGCATGTTCCCAGCTGCAGATGGGTTCACCAGAGCTGAACCTCTTGAACAATGTGAGCACACAGGAAGTGAATCGATTTCAAGGTCTGAATAAAGTTAGCAATTCTGGAAAAAATCTAAAGCACCTTCCCTCGCCTCCTGAAAAGCTGCTGGTGAAACCCCACCGATGTCCCCACTCTGCCTTTCTCCTGTTCCCAGCTCTCATCTATCCCCAGCAGCATACTACTTCTCTCTCCTGGGTACCCTACTCAGTACCAATCTGTCCTCATTTCTCCTATATGAATCTGCCTGGTGCTGAGCCATCTCCTAACTCCAGGTGTCAGCCTGGCCAGTCAGATGTAGGATGTGGTCCTCTGGCATGCTGTAAAACTAAAGGGAGGCAAGCTGAACACAGACATTTCCATTCAGCAAAGAGCCCTTTCCCTCTGGAAAGCCCTGCCAGACTCAGGGCTGAGCCACACAGACAACAGCACTTCACTAAGGCATAGAACCATAGCATCACAGAATCACAGAATCATTGAGTTGGAAGAGACCTTTGAGATCGTCAAGTCCAACCATTCGCCTAGAGCTCACAATCCCACCACTACTGCTAAGACACTACCACTAAACCATGTCCCACAGCATCTTTTAAATCCCTCCAGGGATGGTGACTCTACCACCTTCCTGGGAAGCCTGTTACAGTGCCTAAGAAACTTTTCTGGGAAGAAATTTCTCCTACTGTCCACCCTGGCACAATATGGGGCCATTTCCTTTTGCCCTATCACTTGTTCCTTGGGAGAAGAGACCAAGCTCCATCTGGTTCCAATCTCCTTTCAGGAAGCTGTAGAGTCAGAATATCTCCCCTCAGCCTCATTTTCCTCAGGCTTAACAGCCCCAAGTCCTTCAGCTGCTCCTCACAAGACCTGTGCTCTAGACCCTTCACCACCTTTGTTGCTCCTCTCTGGACCTGCTCCAGCACCTCAATGTCTTTCCTGCAGTGAGGGGCTCAAACACAGAATTCAAGGTGTGGCCTCATCAATGCTGAGTAGAAGGGGAACTCCCATTCCAACAAAGAGACACCAACACTGAATGAAGCAAAGAGCAATAAGCAGACACATGAGGTAGGCTCTAGTGACAAGTGGCTCATTTTGAGGAAAAAAAAGAGCTCTCACTAGAGCTTGGCACTGATTGTTTCAAACAGTCATTGTCAAGGATCTTCAGTAGACACGCAGCTAGTGTGGGACCTCGGCACTGTGGCTGGAGACCTTGCTGCAAGGCAGCGGCGAGAGCTGCACCCATCATGACCTGTCAGCTCCTACAGCTCATTACTCATCCTGAGTTATTATTGCTCCAAAGAAAACCCACATCCCAACATTTCTGCACTCTCTAGAGGGTGGAAAGTTGCTCCAGATCTGCAGAAGCCATGATTGATGGTCAAGTCATCACCTAAAGAAGGCTTCCAAGCAGCACCACCACCTTTTGGCCTCCCACCTGTGCATAAACCTTCCTCTCCTTAAGACCTCCATTTCTTAAGGACTCCTGTTTTATAAACTTGAGCAAGGTAGATTTAGGTTGGACATTAGGAGGAATTTCTTCACAGTAAGGGCAGTGAAATACTGGAACAGGTTGCCCAGAGAGGTAGTAGATACTCCACCCCTGGAGATATTCAAGGCCAAACTCAATGGGACCCTGAGCAATCTGATCTAGCTGGAGATGTCCATGCTCATTGCAGAGGGGTTGGCCAAGATTATCTTTGAAGGTCCCTTCTAACCTAATCCTTTCTCTGATTCTAATTTAAATGGTGGCACTAAGGAGAACTCTGGCTGATACTTACAGGAATTCATGGAGCATTTTTAGCCAGAAAGACAAAGTGACACAGTCTGCTGCTGTGCAAGGGGAGCACCAAGGAGTGGTGTTTGTGGTCTAGAAGAGAGGGTCCTTCCTAGGGAAGATGAGGGATAGCCCTGTGGAATTTAGGGAAAGGCAGGGAATCTCAAAGCCCATGGCCCCACATTGTCTGCTCCAGCACATCCCCGCTGTTCTGAACCAGCTCCTGCAGCAGCAGCAGAGCCCTCTACAAGCCTGGCAAGTCTAACGGGTACAGCAGCTTCTTGGCATGTGGTAGAGGAGCCAAGTCTGAGGAGAAGGGAGAAAAAAAAATTACTACAAATGTTCCATCAATTATGAGTCATGAGGCTGAGCTTTTGTTTCTGCCTTGCTAGATTTTGTCCTTTCCCTGCTATTTCCCCAGCTCTGGCTGGAGCAGTGGTGGGGATGTTGACGCTGGCCAAGGCTCTGCTGGTACTGGGGAGACAGACACAAGCCTCAAGCATGGGAACCACCTGGGCTCAAAACACAACTCCCAAAGCAGCAGGTTTGCTTCACTCCCACTCTCCAGCTCAGAAATACTCCTACTGAGGAGAAGTTGGAGTCTCTCTTTCTACTCCTATGATCCTGAATGTGAACACTCAGAAGATGGAAACTCTGGGATCAAACATCTTCAAGTGCCTTTTCCCACCAGCCCAGATATTCCCAAGCCACTGCACCTCACCGAGCAATCAGGCGCACCTTCAATCCAACTACATGTGCTCCTAAAACCTGCTCTCTAGGGAAATGCTGTGGCTGGACACGGGTCCACAGACAGACAGCTTCATATTGTTCACCCAAACAGCTCCATCTTCAGATGAAGAGGACTCTGGGGTGTCATCCATCAATCCAGCTTATGATACAGAAGGTTGCATCCACACAGCTGCTCACAACTTGCGCTTCCAGTTAGCACTGACTGTTACAATGAATTTTACAGCAAGCTGCTAGTTCACAGTATCACAGTATAAGCAAGGTTGGAAGAGACCTCAGAGATCATCAAGTCCAACCCATTACCACAGACCTCAAGGCTAGACCATGGCACCAAGTGCCACGTCCAAACGTGCCTTGAACACCTTCAGGGACGGTGACTCCACCACCTCCCTGGGCAGCCCATTCCAGTGGTGGATGATTCTCTTGGTGAAGAACTTTCTCCTCACCTTGAGCCTAAACTTCCCCTGGCACAGCTTGAGTTCATTGAAGACTTGTTCCTATTTTTAAGAGCAGCATTATAGCCATGAAAAGGTCTACTTCAAAAAGAGGAGGTTGGGGTTTTTTAAATTTCTACACATGACAGAGATGATCTTTGACTTCATGCTAAAACTTCCTGTTTAGAAGTTCATCAAGTAAACGAGTACCAGCAGAAGAATGGCTCTCTGTTACCCAAAATTGAATTTTGTGGTTTTAGTAGGAAAAGCCTTTTTGATGATCAAAGCTGAAGCAATAAATAGTCGTGGGTTGGTGCTCGATCCAAAACGTACTGATTTTTTTAGCAGGAGCTCAACACACATTGAGCTCCTTTGGTACACAGAAGAAAAGACAGGGCAGACCACATGCTTTGTGTATCACTTACACAGCCCTACATCTCCAGCAGATCTATTCAGTCAGTCGAAATGGAGAACAAACTGAAAGAGGGCAGAGAGACTACAGCCTAAGTGGTCTCCCTTCTTTTACTTCCCCACAACAAGTATGGGTTAACTTCAGCAAAGCTCTTATCCTCTTTCAGCAATCATGAGCACTGGGGAAAAAATAAATCACAGAGCCCCAGACTCTTATTAAAAGTTACACCATTGGAAACTGCGCAGGGGGAGAGGAGGTGTCCGATTGCAGTACGAGCTTGGTCACGTGTTACCCTTATATTGTTCAAGGAAAAGCTAACATCTCCTTTCTATTGCAGAGAACTCACCAGACATCCCATAAAGGGCTCTGCTGTGAGAGAAGTTAAACCATTACATCCTCAGGAACCTCAGTTTTCCAACTGGGCTGCTGCAATTAAGGGCAATTATCAAGTGACAACGAAAGCCATGGGTATGGGGAGCGTTATGGATTCATATCTGGCCCCAGGAATTGCAAAGTTGTATTTATTGTAGCACAGCCCCATCCAACTCCTGTGTATCAACTGCTGTGTCCCCCCTCCTGTGGACACTAGGCAGCACCACAAAAGCAAGGGGGCATGCAGGATGCACTCAGTAGCACCAACATGGCTGTGGCGGGACAACCTTCACAAAGGAAAACTCCCCAGAGGAACACATCACCACGCAAGGACACTGCAACACCATGCTGTTTGAACACTCTTTAAAGTGCTGCAGTCAGGATGGGCTTCAACACCACAAAGAGGTTGCTGGTCTCACCAAACCAGCAGAAAGTAAGAGAAAATCTGTGGCTAACAGACACCACCGAGAGTCATCTCCAACATCATCAACTTACAGCATCCCCCAGAGAAAGCAACAAACCCATCAGTATCCAGCAACACATCTCTAAGGTGCCTGAGTCCTACTCCACCACAAACCCATCCGAACCACTGAAGAAGGCATCTGGGCCTTCACTGGGATGAAGGTTTGTCTATATCCATCTTATCTCTCAGACCATAAAGCAGGTAGCTTCTTCCACAGAAATTAAACCTGATCCTTCAGATACATCCCCCCTCCCCTTCATGCACCCAGTCCCTGGTCTAGAACAGGACACTAGGAGGGAAAGGATGCGAAGCCATCACTTAGAGCCCAATGCCAAGCAAATCAAAGTCTCAGCTCTGCCTCCTTGCAGGTAAAGCCTCACAGAGCACCATTAAATGAATGAAAGGTTGCAGGGGTGGGGCAGAGCAAAAACCAGGACCTAATTAAGCAAAGCTTTGTTCGGGAGCTTCAATGGCATCGTAGCTGGGAACTCTGCTCATGCAAGTAGGTTTTTGTACCATAATGCCAGGACCTGCTAGGTAGCACAAGCTGGACAGACTCAGCAAGAAGCATCAGAAAGCAGTATTGTTTGAAATGACCTCACTACCATGAAGGGGTAACCAGTACAGCTCAGTTCCACACCAGACCACAATCCTGTGGCTCAAGCAAGGTCTAGGTGACTTCAAGAAGGGACAAAAGTGGCCTCATGGCCACCTCCCTGCTTGTCCCAACGTGTTCATCCCACAAACAATCATATCACAACACACTGAGTGCAGACTGAACAATCAACTCAAATAACTGCTCCTTTTCACACTGAGAAGATAAGCCAACAGCAGGATCACAGCTCCCTATCTCCTCCTGCATTTCCTGCCCCAGCCACCAGCTCCCCGGCGCAGATGACAGGTGTGGGAAGGCGCAAACATCTGCCAACCTGAGAAGTCTCCGGGTGTGATGTTGGGAGAGTTTGTAGCCTCTGTTTCAGTGTAAGACAACGTGGAATCCGATAGATCTGGAAAAGGAAAAAAAAAAAAATTAAAAAGTGCTCTTAGTCCTCCTGAGTTTGCAAGTGCTACATGAGCACCCATAGCTCTTCAGCTTCCCATCACCTGCCCAAGAGGAATTCTCCACTGGGTCAGAAAGCAAAGATTAACTTTGTACCTCTACCATGCAGATGCAAAGTCTGAATTGCTCTGACCACAAAAATAACTGCAGTTAAGTTGATCAAACAAGTAGGAACTTGGTGCTTACTAGATAAAGTTACATCAAGCCTCTAAACAACTCATAGTTACTATACTTAATTATCACCATTAAAATTCTTGAAGCTGTTTATTCTTGCTTCCTTCCTTCCTCTTTGCTGAAGCGAAGGAAACTTTGTTTTAACAAGTTAAGAGTCTTTGTTATTCTCCCTTGCTTACACCCCTCTAATTAAGTGCTCAACTGTTTGCTCACAGATTAACTATTATTTTTCCAATCAAACAAGCCAGTGAGGCAAATTTCAGTCCCTGGCTGTTGGTTCAATAATGTCACGTGTCAGTCCCTATCATCTCTCCCTGCAGCGCGAGCAGTTTCTGGAGTCAATTAACTCAGATGGGAGAGCACAGGCAGGCACAACTCTTATTTAACTTCACCTAAGAAAAATGAAAAAGCAAAAATGGGAAAACTCTGTGACCAGCCAATTTTGCTCTGCAGGACACTTCAGTCACTGCAAGGCTGAGGTGATGGAGCTAGTCCCTCCAGCAGGCACTGGGTGCAGGAGCAGCTGCACTGCACCCAGAGCTGGCAGGGCAGGGACTCACCTTTGGCACCAGGCAGCTTCTGCCTTCCTTGTGGGCTGGGTGGGACAGGCAGGCACGGCTGTCCCGCTCCTATCACCCTGGCAAAGCCTGCTGGCTCCTCCCTGGCTCGCCGCAGTCCCTGCCCTCTGCAAATCAGGGCCAGTGACTACAGGACAAAGGGCAGAATCCCACGCTCTGTTTGTGGCCACAGCTACACCAAGCCCAGCAAGAAACCAAAGATGGAAGTGGGATACCCTCTTGTGTCTTTTGCTTCTTTAATTGAGCAGGAAGAGGGTGCTGAGAAAAGACCATCAGGATGCACTGGTGCTAATTCAAAACATCTCCAAGCTACCATGCACCACACAAGATGAGGATCTATGGTTAACCAGCAACCTTCACCTCATACTCAGCCTCCCCAAGCTGCTTGCACAGAATGATAGAATGGTTTGGGTGGGAAAGGACCTTTAAAGGTCATCCAGTACAACCCCTCTGCAGTCAGCAGGGGTGTCTGCAAACACAGCAGGCTGCTCAGAGCCCCGAATCCAGGGCTGAGGTGCTACCACCTCTCTGAGCAACCTAGAACAGGGACTTACCATCTTCACAGTAAAAAAACTTCTTTCTTATATCAAGTTTAAACCACCTCTTTCAGTTTAAAATTATGACCCCATGTCCTGTCACAACACGTCCTGCTTTTTAAAAAGTCTGTCCCAAACTTTCTGATCTGCTTCTAAGTTCTGAAAGGCCACCAGAAGGTCTCCCTGGAGCCTCCTCTTCTCCAGGCTGAACAAACCCAACTCTCTCATCCTGTTTTCATGGTAGAGAACCTCTAGTNCAGGGGTGTCTGCAAACACAGCAGGCTGCTCAGAGCCCCGAATCCAGGGCTGAGGTGCTACCACCTCTCTGAGCAACCTAGAACAGGGACTTACCATCTTCACAGTAAAAAAACTTCTTTCTTATATCAAGTTTAAACCACCTCTTTCAGTTTAAAATTATGACCCCATGTCCTGTCACAACACGTCCTGCTTTTTAAAAAGTCTGTCCCAAACTTTCTGATCTGCTTCTAAGTTCTGAAAGGCCACCAGAAGGTCTCCCTGGAGCCTCCTCTTCTCCAGGCTGAACAAACCCAACTCTCTCATCCTGTTTTCATGGTAGAGAACCTCTAGTCCTCCTAGCATTGCTGTGGCCTCCTCTGCCCCCCACACCAACAGGTCCATGTCTCTCCTGTTGAGAGCTGTGGAGGAATCCACAGCTAAACTTGATTTTAAAACACCCTTTGTAACGCACGAGGAAAAGTGAAAGGCCATTCAGAAACCACGCAGCACTGCATTTCAAAGGGTTTACACCTCATTGTAATGACCACCTATTGGTGGCTTCTCCAGCTGGTGCAGCCATGGCCCTATGGAAAAGGCACCCAGGAGCTCCCGCTCCCTCTCAGCTTTGTAATCCTGCAGATTACACATAGACAAAACACATCTGGAAATCCTTCATTAGGCCTTCATTCAAAATAGTGCTTCTTATTATTTAGTTAAATCTGCCTGTGTCTACAGGGTCATTTGGGATTAAATTGCCATTATCTGCTTCTGATCTGAAAGCCCATCAGCTGATGCCTGCTCAGACATAATGAGCAGCCACAAAATCCCAATTTGTTGGCTTCTGCCTGACCTGCCACATAGGGATGTGTCTTAGAACCAGCACCAAAACTGCACTCTGAAAAAGCTGCCAGATCATCTAAAGAGAGAAAACACATACCCAGTGGCTTTTGCTCATCATTAGGAGACAGCCGAGAGTAGGGAGGTGGTGGAGACTCTGCAAGAAACAGAACTGTGTATTAGTATTGTGTGTGGTTTATCATCCAAAGCAGAAACTCTTCCATGGTTACAAACATCCACTGGAAGAAAATTCATTTGGAAGCCACTCAACACCAGGGTTTTCCAAATCTTTGAAGGATGGGGGTTCCACCTTGACCTTTCAAAGTGCTGCAGTTCTGCCCTACAGCCCCACCCCACATCACTGCACCCATGACAGAAAGCACACAAGATTACACGTTGTTCCCAAAGGATTCTTTCACCATTTGTGACGACAAACATGGCTCAAACAGACTTAGCAGAAGCTCTTCACATGCTCCATTAGACTGAAAAGGGCAATGGGTGACCAAGCCACTCCTTTCATAGCACATGAAGCCTGACAGCACTGGCCAGGCCAGCTCCAGACAGCAAGCCACCAAAGCTAGCTTTGGTCTATTCCAACAAGCATCCCATGATCCTGCAACAGTGCCCAGCCTCTCCTGCCCTGACTTCCATCCAGCAAAGTTCCCAGGCACATGCTGGGCCTTAAGCAGCAGCACATCAGCAGTCATGCGCTTAAAGTTAAGAAATCCCTCAGCAGCACTTCGCTGAATCAGGTCATGTAACTGCCTTCTGCTGCCCTTCTCAGAGTCAAGACCACGTGAAAGACTCCCAGAGCTCCTCCATCCACTTTGTGCACTGGTTAGAGATTCTTTTTCCCCTTCTGAATTATGGCACTGATGTGTGTCTTGACTTGCAACTTGCTAAAACTCAGGGGTGTGCAGCCAGCTGGGCACTGCCACGGCACCATCACTGAACTTCAGTGAGAAACTGTCCTGATAAGTGAAGGGCATTAACACCTACCCTGGATCACTGACACAAGGGTTTGCTCCTCAGTTCACACACAGATAGCCCAAAAAGTGCAACCCGGCTTAGGTTAGTACATCCAAACAACTTTAGCATTCAGTGCGAAATGATTCTGGGATGACCTATGGTCATTTATTGCTTCTAAGAAAAGACTCCTCACCTCCCCTGAGCAAGCAGCGAGATGCACTTCTTACACGGTGCGTAAGAGCCTGAAAATAAAAAATACTGGTGCCCAGTGTCCCAACCTAGATGTCATGGCCCAGCATGGACCATGCACGGCAGACTGGTCCCACGCTAGAGACAGATCTGCTGCCACAGGGGACTTCTTGGAAGCTTTTTCACGGTACTCGCTGTAAAGTGGGTGACAAACAGAGACGGTCTTTACAGCGAGCTGTGCAAACGCTTGCAGTAAAGGGCATCAAGGCCTTTCCCAGGCTCCTGCTGTCATCTCCAGCGCCCAGTTGGAGCGGGTGGGGCCCTGGCACAGACACCCACTATCAAAAACGATAAGGAGCCACTTGATAAAAGCTCTGCTCTCTACTACTGCCTGTGCAGGACTTGTAGGAATAAACGGCTGGGAAACAGACACCGCTGCAATACAGCCAGCTGGAAACTTTGTCCCTTCCTCAGATAAATTTCCTACAAATTTCTAGGATTAAGTTCCCTACAAAAGCACATCTGCTGTAAGGGAGGGGAAAAAAAGCTGCTTCCAGCCTCTAGCGATCTTCGAGGGAAGCACGCCCAGCAACGAAGTTTCTTTCAAAGAAGTGATGCAAAACGAGGCAGGATCCCGGATTGCAAAATAAACAAAAAAACTCCAAGCTCATGCCAAGACAAGGACCGTCAGCAGGAGGTTGTGTCCTCCGGGATCCCTCTGCCCACGGTAACAGAATAAGAAAACCCCGAGGAATGTATGACCTGGATCTCCTCCGCTTCCACGCGGGTTCCAAGGTCCCCCGTGGCTGGGGCATCCCCAGCAGCCCCTCCCGGTCCCGGTGCGACCGGCGGGGCCCTGCGGCTTTAAGCCGGCGGCGATAATTGCCCGGCTCCGCGGCCGCTCCGATAACCGGCGAGCCAGGCTGGCGCCAGCAGGATGCAAACCGCATATTATCGCCCTTTCTGCACCTAAACAGCAGGGGAACCTCCGCAGCAAGGGGGGCTGGGAAGGGGAGAAACCAGAAAGGGTTTTTAAAGCACAACTGGAAACCGCTCTGGGATGAAGAGAGGGGAATGTGTCATCCCGGGAGACCCCCGGACCAGGCTTATCCCGGTACTACACAGGATCAAGCCAACGCTGTCCATGAGGGGTCAAACAAACCGAGAAAGAGGCCAAAGCCCCAAACTCCCACACCGAAAGGAGAGAAAGGATCTTGGCCCTCGCCCCCACCCCTTCTCCGCTCCTCACCTGGCCCACAGAGGCGGCTGAAGTGGTAGGGGTTGCAGCACACAGTGGGTCCGTCGGCGACACCGAAGCTCTGGCACTCGCAGAGGGGTTTCAGCTCGGCCGGATGCTGCAGGTCGGGCCAGCGAAAGAGCTTGCCCAGGAGGAGGTGTGGGGGTGCCGCCTGGCCCCCCAGGCGCACCTCGGTGCGGGCCACCAGCACACAGCCGCTGGGCATGCCCCCGCGGGACTCCACCGCCTCCAGCAGGCTGTCCAGCGAGCGCTCCTTCAGCCGCTTCAACAGCGAGTAGGTGACGGCCTTCAACTCCTGCTCCAGCAGCAGCAACCGCGACCGCGCCTCCCGGCCCCGCCGCTCCGGGGAGCCGCCGTCGGTCGCGCCGTCGAGGCTGGAGGGATCGAGAAGGACGGCGGCGGGGGAGGGCTGGGGGCCGTCCGCTTCTCGCTCCTTGAAGAGGCAGCAGGTCACCGTCCTCCCGTCGCTCTCCTGAGCCCGCCGCGGGCTCGCCCCTTCGGCTCCCTCCCGCCGCGGCGGGGCGCGGA
This sequence comes from Ramphastos sulfuratus, assembly GCA_013399055.1. Lineage (NCBI taxonomy): Eukaryota > Metazoa > Chordata > Aves > Piciformes > Ramphastidae > Ramphastos > Ramphastos sulfuratus. The sequence continues at coordinate 140,831 of WBNM01009920.1, read as the reverse complement.
GCCGGGCCCCGCGTCGTTCCTCCGCCATGGGGTCCCCGCGGGCCGCCGCCTCGCCCGCCGCCTCCCGCAGCAGGCTGCGCGCTACCGCGCGGATCTCCGCCGAAGGGTTTTTCTCCGCGATCTTGAAAGTACCGGTGGCTCCGAGGTCGTGGCCGCTCCTGGCGCTCCCATCTCCGCCGTCTCTGTCCGGTATGACGCGGCTCCTCCAAAGTCGCCGCACCAGCCCTGAGCGTTTGGACCTGAACATACGACAGGCAGGCGGCCGGGGGTCGCGTCGCTCTCCGCCGCCAACCCCCGGCCCCGCTCCTCCGCGGGGCTCCTGGCTCCGCCGCCGCTTTTATCTCATCTCAGACCCGCCGCCTTCGCGGCTTGTCCGCAGCACCGGCGGTTTCTCCGCGGCCCTGCCCAGCGACTCGCCGACGGCCCGCGGCGGGGCCGCACCATGGGGGAGGCGGCGGGGAGGGAGCGCGGCTCGGGCATAGACGGCGCCGCGGGGGCTGCGGGGCCGCTCCCGTGGCGGCGCTGGGGCTCGGGCGCGCCGCGCCGTGCCCTACATCGGCTGCCAACGCGGGGCCAGGCGGGGAGCGGCGGAGGAGCGGGACGGGGAGAGCCCGGGGCAGCGCTCGGCTGCGCCTCTTGCTGGTCCCACCATACAAGGTGGGAGGGCGGTGGGAGCGCCCCGATGGAGGAGGGGTGCAGCCCTGTGGGGAACCAGCGCTCGGGAGGTATCCGGTTTAAAAAGTAAAAAAATTGTTAAAATGCAAATAGGCTAAAAAAGCCCAAAAATGAACAAAACCAATCAAAAACCCGCAAAACCCAGCAGCAGAAGGCAGAGTGAAGGCCGGTGTCAGCACACGTGAGTTGTACGTATCCCAGCGGCGCGGGGGACCGGTGCGGAGGGGATGCAGAGCGCAGAGCAAGGCGGTTCTGCTGCGGTTCGGTTGGGTCCGATCCGGCTGGGTCCGGTTCTGTCCGGCTCGGTTCGGCACCACTCGACTGTCTCCAGCGGAGTACCCCCGCGCTCCCCTGCGCGCGGCTGGCTCGCGCCCGGCCCTCCGCTGGCTTTTGTGTGGCTGGGGGGCGCGCGCGCAGGGGCCACCTCGCGAGCGGCGGCGCGATTGGCTGGCGCCCATCATGTGCCAGTCTAGACACTTTGGCGGCTCCGCGCGGCACCGGGCGTTGCGCAAACACCGGCTCCGGTTTCCCAACTCTTAAAGGCACACGCACACCGCTAACACCCCCGCCCCCTTCCCACCACAACCCCTCGCCACTATCCCGCCTCACCTTCCCACCGCTTTACCCTTCCCCACACCGTGCTTGCAGCCGCCTGATCGCCAAAGGGAGGAGAGGTTACGGCGACCTGCACGGCAGTTAAAGGGGAGTTTTGCCCACCCGGGGGAAAGTAGGTCATGGCGGCGGAAGGGTTAATATCGCTTTCCCCCCCACCGGAGCCGCCGCGGCGGGACACACCCCCGCGATGTATCAACTTGTCCGCCGTGGCAAAAGTTCAGGCCCGGCGCAAGCCCATTGGCTCGTCTCCGCGTGACGCGTTTCAGTGCCGCCGCTGATTGGCTAGAGATTCTCGCAGGCACCGCCCACTGTCCCCCTCCCCGCCCCAGCGCAGCGTGCCCGTGAATGAAAGACATTCCGCGGGCGCCGCCGGCCTGGCCGCGCTGGGTCCCTGTGCTCGCTGCCGCCGCCGCCGCCGCCGCGGGGGTTCAGGGCGGCTAGGAGCGGCGTGCCACGGCTGCGGATCCGCGGGCAGGCACCGGCAGCGGAGCCCCGTGGAAGAAGGGGTAGGTGAGAACGATGGAAGAAGCGTGGCGGTGGGGAGCTGCGGGTGGGCGTACACCCCCCAAAAAGAAATTAAACATTAAATTAGACCGCCTAAAATGCGGCAATTTTAGACCCATGGGCAGCGACTTTGTGTGAATTACAGGAACCTGCTGCCGAGTATAAAAGAACTTTGAAGGATCAACCCAAGAACCGACTGAAGCTGGACTCGATGATCTTGAAGGTCATTTACAACCTAAATGATTCTCTGATTCACTAATGAGTAAAACCCAATATTGACCATTTAATTCCCAAGACTTGGAAAAAAAAAACCCAAACCAAAACACAACAATAAAATTATTTCAGCCAACATATTGTAGACAACTTGAATGCTCCACGTTTTTCTCTTGGCATCTTTGGGCAGCTGTTGCCATCCCTATTTCCCCAAACCTGCACTAACACACCCCAGAACATCATTTAAATACATTTGGCTAAATGAGCACCATTTTTTTAATACAAACTGGAGTTGCATGCAAAAGGGATTCCAAAGTACTCCATTTAAAATCAAGACCTCTGAGGTTTGCACTAGCAGGACTAGAGCATGTGGATATGGTGCTGAGGGACATGGTTTAGTAATGGACTTGGCAGTGTTGGGTCAATGGTTGGACTCAATGATCCTAAAGAGCTTTTCCAGCCAAAATGATTCTGTGATTCTATGATTCCACAATCCTTGACTTAGGGATTACTTCTGTGCCTACTGACTTGGTCCTGGTAAGACCAGGGACAAAATTCTTTTTCACCTGCCCTTTTTGGGTGGTTTTTTGGACACGTGTACATTGTTTCGTTAAAAATGCAATGTCAAAAAATACCATAAATGTCCTGGAAGAGACCTGCTGCCTCTGCCTTTGGAATTCCTCACTGCTACAATCTCTGCAGTGCTATCCTCCTTAGATCCACTTCTTCCTTACCTAGAGACCAAACTGGAAGCAAAACAGGTGATGCTGGTCAGGCATTAGAACTGGCTGCCCAGGAAGGGGGTTGAGTCACCATCTCTGGAGGTGTTCAAGAAACATGTGGACATGGCATTTTGGGACATTGTTTGATGGCTATAGTGGTGTTGGATTGACTGTTGGACTTGATGATCTTAGAGGTCTTTTCCAACCAAAACAATTCCACGATTCTATGATTTTATGCTACTTGGGTACTGACTCAGTTTGTGTGGAAACAACATGCCATGATGGCCCTGCTGAAACCCAGCAACGTTTTATGCCTAGGTCATAGTTTGAAGCTCTGTGAAAGTCAGCCAACATCCTACTGGGATTGGAAGATGTTCTTTAGCTTTTCCCCCCCTTTTTTCTTGTTACAAAGCATAGGAGGGCTGCAAAAATCATTCATTTTTCAGAAGAAGAAACCAGGATTTCCTGGATCTCACAGCCATGCAACCCTAACCCTAACTCATCCCCAGGCTGCTCCAGAGGGGTTCTAACATTCATCTAAAATCCACATAGGTCACCCTGTCCTGCTTGACCCCAAAATTTACCTCTCTAAATGCAGCTGATGCTTTTTCATCTGGTATGATATTTACAAACTGCCATCACAATTATGTCACCAATGTGCAATTACCAGCATTTAAATATAAATAAATCTTAAACACAGCACTGCTGGGACTAAGGACAGGTTATTATTTCAGCAAGCAAGGTCTGACTGCCTACCTCCATGCTATATAATCATGGTGTGTGCAATATGGCAGAAGAACAATGGAGCTTTCATGGGACCATCTCTGCGGGCACAGGTATGTGATGGAGAGGTCCCAGTTTCACCCACAGTGCCATCCATTTCAGCTCCTGCAACAAGAGGACATTGTTCCATGCTCTAACGTGGGCAAGAAAAACAGAGCCCTCAATTGTACTTGTCATAATGCACATATAATTTATAGTAATGTTGGCTATTAAAGGATTTCTAGTAATTAACAGCAACGTGCTCTTTCACTGCCCTTTCCCTCCCTTCTTTATTTTTTAATTTTTTTTTCTGCCTGTCATTAAAGCAAACATTCCTGGGAGATGCTCTGGAAAGCATTCTATAGGTCTTGGCACAAAGGTTTTGAAAGCCTGCCAGGCTTATCTGACATGGATCTCTCTGGTACTTCATAAAGCCAAATCTTCTTGGGCCCAGCTGAACTGTGGGTGGCCAGGAGGGCACCAGCACTGACCTCTTCCCAAAGCCCAACTTTGGCAGTTGGGGTGGTGGGGAGAGGGGCCAGAGCTACCAGCATGGTTGCTACAACTACCTGAATGGAGGCTGGAGTGAGGTGGGGGCTGGTCTCTTCTCCATAGTAACAAGTTGTTTGGACTTGCTGATTTTAGAGGTCTTTCCCAGCCATGGTGATTCTGCAATTCTGTGAAGGCATCTGTAGAGCCCAGACCTGCAGACATGGATTACTGTGCTCCAGATTTTCAGTTGGGAAAAATAATCTCCTGATTTTCTGCCCTTCTGCCCTTTTTTGATCTCTAATATTTTATATGTTTCTGGTTAAGGAGGAAGATGCAGAGGTTAAAGCACAGAATAATTGCCACATAAAATGTTTTAAACAGTTGGATGGTTTAGGCTGGTAGAGGTTGAGAGGGACCTCTAGGGATCATCCAGTCCCACCTCCCTGCTAAAGCAGGGACAGCCACAGCAGCTTGCCCAGCATCATGATGGCCAGGCAGGTTTGGAATCTCTCCAGAGAAGGAAATTCCACAACCACTCTGGGCAGCCTGTTCCAGGGCTCCAGCACCCTCACAACAAAGGAGTTTCTCTTCCTGTTCATGTAGAAGCTCCTGGATCCCAGTTTGTACCTGTTGCCCCTTGTCCTGTCACTGGGCTCCACTGATAAGACTTTGGCCCCATCCTCTTGCCCCCCAACCTTTATCTCTTGCTGAATGTTGATCAGATACCCTCAGGCTGCTCTTCTCCAGGCTCAACAGCTCCATGTCTCTCAGCCTTTCCTCCTCAGCATCTTCATAGCCCAGAACTGTGCACACCACTCCAGATGTAGCCTCAATAGGGCAGAGTAGAGGAGAAGAACCTTACTTGACCTGCTGGCCGCAATCTTCTTCATGCACCCCAGGAGGCCATTGGCCATCTTGGCCACCAGGACACATTGATTGCTCCTAGGGAACTTGTTGCCAACTCCTTGGTGTGCTGCAATAATTTGTAGATTATTTTAATGCCTAAAAAAAATAGAGCTGAGATGAGGACCTCACTGACTTGCTGCTGAGGAGGGGTGAAGGCTGTGGGACACATTCCTCCCTCATTTCACCCCCAAGCAATGGGAGCACAAATCATATGAGCCCAGCCAGAGAAACCACCACAAAACTGCTGCGCCAGAGCAAGGAGCTCTGCCAAGAAATGAAAAAGCCTCATAAAATCAGGCTGGCTTTGCTGGAAGCTGATTTTTGAAAGGAACCAGAGGAAAGAAAAAAAGAAGTTTTGACAACATCAGAATGTCCCATTTCCTTTGTTTTAATGACAGGGCTGAGATTTTCCAGTTCAGACTGACTTTTCATTTTACTCTTGCAAATGTTATCCTCTGATAGCACTTTGGATCATCTTCAAAATGAAAAAAAAAAAAAAAAAAGGTAACATATGGCATTTTGATACATCTAGAGTTAAAAGAAAATGCTTGAAGAATTTTCCTTAATGGAGAATTTCTCAGCTGCTGGATTCCCTGCTCCTAGACCTTGGCATCTCAAACCCCTTTGTGCAGAAGGTGTGATCTCACCTCCATCACCTTGGTGTCTGTGCCCCTGCAGAGCCCATCCCAGCTCCTCCAGGCTCAGGTGGTGGCCACCTTTGGCCATAGCTCCTGAGCCCTCTGTGAGGTTGTGTGTAGGGGAATGCAAGGGTTGTTTCTCAGCACCATATGCTGAGTTAATAAGACCTGAGGTTTGTCACCTTCATGTATTTTCTGGTTGGGCATAGATGCAGCTTGCACATGGCTCTGAGACAGCCTGGATAAAGCTCATGTCCCACCAACCTCGCATCCCAAAAGTGGGTTTGCATGTCTCACCACAGCAGGGCTTGGACATGGAGCCTGAATGCATCATACCCAGACCCTGACGCACTAGAGGCAGCCCTGATGTGTGTGACAACACACAATGGTCACCAGTGTGGGCAGACAGGCTGCTGGCACCCATAGGACCTCTGCCTTTGGGAAGCAGAGCAGCCATGCATTAAAGAAGGACATTGTTGCATGACCCTCCTCCTTGCCGGGAGATGCCCAACACATTTATGTCCCAGCACAGCAATACAGTCAGGAGGGTTTGCGCCAGCAACATCTGTATTGGGATCTTGCCTGCAACATGGGAAGAAAGTTCTGCCATCCAGTGCCTTCATCCAAATCCCCACTGGATCTGGTGATACCATGGCAGGTGTTGCATTTGCTGCCCACGTCCAGCCTGTCCTGTGGGACTCCAGGGAGTGATCTGGGTCCATGCAGTCAAAATGCTTAGGGATGAGTTGAAATGAAATACCCTCCAAAACTGATCAGAATCAGGAAGAGGATGGAGGAAAAAGGGACAAAATCTGATAGAAATTCACCAAATATTGCATTTCACCAGACCTGAAATTAAAGTTAATGGGTTAATGGAAACTGCACAAGGCAAGAGCTGCTGAGTTTCCAGACTTTTCAAGGCCCTTCCCACGAGTATCTGCTGTGGGTGGGGACAAGCTGACTCACAGTTTCCAGGGCTGTAGTAACATTTCAACACCCCGGCGCTCCAGCCTTGGGGACTGATGGCAAAGAGCACATTCCCAGCAGAGTGGTTGGGAAGTTTTTCTGACAACATGTTTTCTTGTGTCAGAAAATGTCAGTTTGGCAAAACCAAACCGTTTTTGTTGTTGTTGTTGTTGTTGTTGTTTTTTTCTTTTTGGTGGGAAACTACAACTTTCCATGAAGTGCTGCTTGGAAAGGATGCCTGGGCTCAAGCCCAGATTTCTAGTCAAACCCACAGAGATAAAACCATCTCCCAACAGGTCTTTGTTGGTGGGTGATGCTGCCCATCCCTGTAGTCACCTCTCCAGGAGAGGCCCCTTGCTTGGACCAGGGATGTGGACTCTCACATTTCAGGAGATGACCCAGCTCTATGGGCATTTGTAGTTCTACTGCTTTAAATTTCTTCTGGATGGAGCTGGCCCAATTTGTGTAAACAATTCAGGGAGAAAGAGTTAAACTTTAACCTGGAAATGACAGCACCCACCTGAGACATGAGGTATTGGGTTCAGTTCCCTGGTATGGGTCAGAAGGAGCAGGGACTGCACTACAAGTCAGACTAGTACCATGAGTACAGGATCATCCCATGATGCTGCTTTCATTCGCTGGGAAAGCAAACTCAGCCATCCCAGCAAAGTCCTGCTGCAATCCAAGGAAAGCACTGGTGTCTCAGATTCTGTAGGACAGAACATCTGCCTTCATCCAAGCCCAGTTCCAAGCTCCACAGCACAGAAAGGTGGGGTTTCCCCTTAAGAAAAGCTGTGTCTGTCTCAAACTGCCTTGCTCCCCAAACAGCCAGAGGGACTTCATTTAGTCCCACTGCCATGTAGAGTCATTTCACACTTGCCCAGAGACAAATACTCACACATTTGATCCATCTGGAAAATACAGAACAACTAGGACTGTGTAGTTGGAGCGAAGTCTTTTTGTTATACATCCCAGGGCAGGGCAAAGTGAAATGAGAAGTTTTGGGGAGTATTGCAGAAGGTCCATCTCACTCACAGCAAGAAGCTGGCTGGGCTGGACCAGTGGTGGCTTCACAGCCTGAAGTAATTCTCTGCCAGCCTTAATGAGGGCAAAGGATGCTGAAGCAGAGAAAGCTGCAGGGTGTAGCTTCCCATGGGATCCTAGACCAGCAGTGTGTATCCCAGCAATGAACACCAACTTCTTACACCCTCCAAGCCACTTGCACCTGCTAAACTGCAATTCTTCCAATGGGGGAACAAGCCAAAGTGACATCTTGGCTCTTGGGTCAGTTGTACATGGTGAGACATGAAAGAAGAGCAGCAGCATCTCCTGTCTTTCCCAATGCTGCTGAAAAGCCCACCTCTGAAGACTGCTTGTCTCTACACAGCCTCTAACAGACACCCTCAAAACCCCTCAGCAAAGCAGAGCTAGCTGCACACTGAAACAATGGAGAGCTCCATGAAGTGTGTCAAGAACTTCCCTTCACTGGCATGGTGGGGAAGGAGGTGGGTGAGGGCATGATGCTGTAGCTCATCCAGCTTTTTGCTGGCCAGGACACCTTTCAGAGTCTTTCCTGATGCCATTGATGTGATTTTTTGTCTTTTTGGACTGGTGATCTGAAAAAATGAGACATGTGAGTCAAGAGGATGAAAACATTGACTCCTGAGCCCTAATTAGGGGCTCTACCCATGAGGATGTTCTACCTTGTGGTCAATTATGAGCAACCACCCTCCAATGGATCCTGCAGCAGTATAAGCACAGTCATTGGCTACCAGGACTCACACAAGGAAAGGAGGTACCAGTGCAAAATGGAGAAGTGGATGGGGAGAAGTCACATTCAGCCAGTCCAAGGATGGTGCAGCCTCTGAGACCCATATGGGAGGGAGATGGATTTGGTGAGTCCAGCCATCTGTCTTCATGAAGAGCAGTTTAAGGATTTCTAGGCCCACAGAAATCCATAACATCTACTTCTGCCTCGTTCTTCCCTTCTCCAGGGCCAGCCACTAAAATCCTGCTGTGCTGCTCTGGCTACAGGAGTGAAGTGCTATCACATAAACCAGATACTCTGCTCAAATAGGAAGGGAATTAAACCACCCATGTCCACCAGAGGATACTTCTCAAAACCACACCACCCATAACAAACATACAGGAGTTTGTCCTTTTTATCAGCATTTATTCAGCAGCCTGTGGAGACAGTCTGCCTTTCTGGAGCCTTTTCCAGGCTGATAACATCCAGTTCTGAAACTGCCCTTTGCTTTGCCTTCCCCCCCCCC
>WBNM01009920.1:91799-132049 GCA_013399055.1 Ramphastos sulfuratus | reverse complement strand
TTTTTTTTTTTTTGCTTGGTTTTGGTGAATTGTCAATTTGGAGCTGGAAAAGGTTTGTCTGAGTAAGAAAAGCAGCTCAGCCCTGCATGGGGCCACCACACTGATCAAGGAACAAAGTGAATCATGTGCCAAACCCAGTGGCCTTAAAACAAAATAACATTTTGGAATGGTTTGGGTGGAAAGGGGTCTTTAAAAGTCACCCAGTCCAACCCCTCAATAGTGAGCAGGGACATCTGCAACTAGACCAGGTTGCTCAGAGCCTCGAATAACCTACCAGCTCTCTGGGAAACCTGGGCCAGGGTCTTACCACCCTTGCAGTGATTAATTTCTTCCTTATATCTAACCTAAGTCTCCACTTTTTCAGTTTGAAACCACTACTCTTTGTCCTATCACTACATGTCCTTGCAAAATATCCCTCTCCATCTTTCTCCTCAGGCCCTTTAAGCACTGAAAGGTCACAAGAAGGTCTCCCTGGAGCCTTCTCCAGGCTGAACAACCCCTACTCTCTCAGCCTGGCCTCACAGCAGAGGGCTTCCAGCTCTCCCAGGGTTGCTGTGGCCTCCTTTTGCCCTGCTCCAACAGGGCCATGTCTCTGCTGTGCTGAGGACTCCAGAGCTGGCCCCAGCACTGAAGGTGGGGTCTCAGCACAGCAGAATAGAGAGGCAGAATCCCCTCCCTCCACCCGCAGCCCACACTGCTGGGGATGCAGCCCAGGAGAGATTCATCCATACAATCTGGAAACACAAACCTGGAAGTTCCCTGGAAGGACAGGATTAAAGAAAGGATGATTCTGCTTGGAGCTGGTCCAGAGCACAGAGGGAGTCTACATATATGTCAAAAATTAATTTGAATTGATGTTTGCTGTGTCCAGTGATGCTCTCCCAGAAGCAGGAGCTAAAACCATGGGAGAAGAAGGAAGCATAGGTTGATGAAGAATCAAAGCAGCTCTGAGAAAGGTCAGATATAAATGGCAACCTGTCCATTTATGCAATAGTTTGCTCTTCTGTTTACAATGGTATTTTCTGGGAAGAGCTGGTCAGAGCCAACTAGGGCAGGCTTGTAAAAAGATAATTTTTCTCCCTTAGAAAACACAAAGACAGACAGACTGGGCTGCTGGCTTTTCTCCCTTCCCTAGATCTGCTGCCCTGGGCAATTTGTTCTGTTGCAGCAGCTCTTTGCTGAAGTGACTGGCGTCTGGTCCGCTTCAGAGCAGACGCCAGTCACTCCAGTAAGAGCTGCTTACCACATCTTGGGTAAATATTTTCTGCAGTGGTGCAGCAGTGTCTTAAAGAGCAGCACTGTTATTTTGTAGGCATCTCCAATAATACCTCGGAGAGAAGCAGCCACAAGACATTAGCAAAAGCTGCTGCCACTGACCAAAACTTTAGAGGAGCAAGAGCAGAAGTGGGAAGAGAATAGAAATAGAGACTGAGTCATTGGCTGGGGAGGCTGAATGTAGCATGGGCACATACATACACACAAAAAAAAAATGAATAACCAAGCAGGCTTCAAAAGCTGGTCCCAGGACATGTCTGTGGGATCAGCATGCACTGGTCTGATGCTTCCTCAAATTTCTTGCAACCTCAAAATGGGGATATGAAAATCATTAGGGGAAAAAGAGTATTATTTTCTCTCTTTTGAGCCTGCACCAAAAGCAGAGGCAGTCACTGCTAAAGTACCAAAACTGCATCTCTCTTTGTGTTGCAACTGGATTTTGAATATCTCTGCTGGCAGCAAGCTGCAGGATCTACAGGGCTTGCTCATGCAGAAGTATGTGAAAATAGGAAGCAGGGCTAGAGAGGAAAGGAGCTGACCCTAAAGTCATTGGCACTGCTGGGTGTTACTGAGAGCAAATCATCTCAAACAGACACGAGGACACAGAAGTTTGCAGTCTGACCCAGCAGCAGCACAGCTATTTCTTAGACACCCAGCACATGGGGCAGGCTCTGCTGAGAAAGGAGACACTGATTGGAAGCTAATTGGTTCTCCTGCAGATGTTCTCCATCCCATTTCTACATCATGGAATGAGAAACCCCCTCTCTGAGCAGGAACCCCTCAGGTCCTACTTTATCTTAAACTGTGCTGAGAAGTCATCTCTATCTGGGAAACTGCTGGCTCAAACACCTCAGGATGTCGTGAGATGATCAGAAGTAGCAGCTTCACCCCTTGGATGCCAGCAGCACATCTCCCTGCTGGTCCAAGCCACCAGCATGGCCACATATTTTCTGCCTGGAGGAAACAACTCTTGAGTCAGGCAGCTCTGGAGGTGCAGGTCTCCTCTGCAGACCCTTTATCACCCCTTTGGAGTCATGGCCAGGGTTTTCTAGAGTTCAGCATGGATTTATGGCACTAAACGCTTGCTCTGGTACCTCAGTGCCAGCCGTCTCTAGCAGCCAAGTCCACAGAGGGTGTAAACTGGTGTCAAGGGTCCTCAAACCACGACAACTGGCATAGCTCCTATCACCCTCAGTGGACAGATCCCAGCCAAAATTTGACCATTTATTTACCTTCTCACAGTTCTCACCTGGGACCATGCCCGACTGCCAGCCTGACCCTGCGCACTGACTCTTCCCCACCAGACCCAAGTCCAGCCCATGCCAGAGCCAACCTGGCACAGGGATGCAAAACTGGCCTGCTCTCTGTAAATTGTGGAAGGCTTCCCATGGCACATCAAGCTGTCCCAGCACAACTTGGGATGAAAGTGAGAGGATGGAGCACTGACTGGAGAAGACACCTGGTGACACTATCTGAAAGAAAACAGATTTGATCTTAGCTCAGTGACTTTACACTCTCAGCCTCTTTTTCTTCAGCTAGTGAGTGAATAAGGATTATTGTGCAGAGATCAGATGTGGTGAACCAACACCAAAAAGGCAAGAGAGAGAGAGGAGGAGTGCAGAAGAGCTCAGCTGAGGGCTTGGGTCAAGTACCCCCAGCAATTCTTGTCCCACTTTTGTCCCACATGGTACCATCTCTGTCTTCATTGAGCTTCATCCAGCCATGTGGTAGGGGCCAGCAGCTGGTCAGCTAAAGACAGGAGTCATTTGGGAGGAAAGACAATAAATTGTTGTGACAGGACAAGCCATGATTGGCTTAAACTAAAAGAGGGGGATTCAGATCAGATAGAAGACATTTTTTTCAGTGAGGGTGATGAGACCTGGCCCAGATTGCCCAGAAAGGCGGTAGATGCCCCATCTCTGGAACCATTCCAGGTCAGGTTGTTTGGGGCTCTGAGCAACCTGCTGTAGTTGCAGATGTCCCCACTGACTGCAGAGCAGTTGGAATAGATGACCTTGTAAAGGTNTGCAAAACTGGCCTGCTCTCTGTAAATTGTGGAAGGCTTCCCATGGCACATCAAGCTGTCCCAGCACAACTTGGGATGAAAGTGAGAGGATGGAGCACTGACTGGAGAAGACACCTGGTGACACTATCTGAAAGAAAACAGATTTGATCTTAGCTCAGTGACTTTACACTCTCAGCCTCTTTTTCTTCAGCTAGTGAGTGAATAAGGATTATTGTGCAGAGATCAGATGTGGTGAACCAACACCAAAAAGGCAAGAGAGAGAGAGGAGGAGTGCAGAAGAGCTCAGCTGAGGGCTTGGGTCAAGTACCCCCAGCAATTCTTGTCCCACTTTTGTCCCACATGGTACCATCTCTGTCTTCATTGAGCTTCATCCAGCCATGTGGTAGGGGCCAGCAGCTGGTCAGCTAAAGACAGGAGTCATTTGGGAGGAAAGACAATAAATTGTTGTGACAGGACAAGCCATGATTGGCTTAAACTAAAAGAGGGGGATTCAGATCAGATAGAAGACATTTTTTTCAGTGAGGGTGATGAGACCTGGCCCAGATTGCCCAGAAAGGCGGTAGATGCCCCATCTCTGGAACCATTCCAGGTCAGGTTGTTTGGGGCTCTGAGCAACCTGCTGTAGTTGCAGATGTCCCCACTGACTGCAGAGCAGTTGGAATAGATGACCTTGTAAAGGTCTCTTCCAACCATTCTATGATTGTAAGAAATTGTATTCCATTAAAAAAAACAAATCCCCCCAGCCAGGTTAGGACATAACATAATTTTCCTGTCTCAGCTGCAAGGCCTGCCAGCACCTCCAGCTGAGGGCTGTTGCTCACCCCTGCTCCCATGTCACCTCACTGTGGTGGTGACAATCCCAGAATCCGAGCATGTTGGGGTTTGGAAGGGACCTCTGGGAATCATCCAGTCCAACCTCCCTGCTAAAGCAGGGGCACCCACAGAAGCTTGCCCAGCATCACAATGTGTAGGTGGGTTTGGAATCTCTCCAGAGAAGGAGACTCCACAACCTCTCTGGGCAGCCTGCTCCAGGGCTCCAGCACCCTCTCACCAAGGAAGTTTCTCTTCCTGTTCAAGTGGAACCTCCTGGGTCCCAGTTTGTACCTGTTGCCCCTTGTCCTGTCACTAGACTCCACTGACAAGAATCTGGCCCCATCCTCTTGCCCCCCAACCTTTATCTCATGCCGAATGTTGATCAGATCCCCTCTTAGACTGCTCTTCTCCAGGCTCAACAGTCCCAGGGCTCTCAGCCTTTCCCCCTCACAGAGATGCTGCAGACCTTTGTAGCCAGTGAGAGTCCCACCACATTACCAGTGGCTCACACCAACAACCATCACGCTGCTGAGTGTGGGCACACAATTCCTGTATTCCCAATACAAATGTGAAATGTGCAGGACAAAAGAGTGACATCAACCATCCCAACAGAAGTTATTCATATGGTCATTAGCCCAACAACAAAAGCTTCTCGTGGAGCCATAAAGCAAGGGTGGCATTTTTATTAGCTGAGGTTTCCTCCTGCTTTTCTTTTTTCCCCCCCCTTCTTTTTTATGGCCTTATCCACAAATGTTGAGAGCCAGAGGGAATTATTTGTTACTTACATTAAAGCAAGAAGCCATCAGACCACAGGCCTGCAACCACTCCCCGTATTATTATTTTCTTCTTTTGGGTTTATATTGAACCTCGTTATTAAACCTGAGCTAACGCAGACATCCTAACAATGCACCCAGCACTAATAACTGCTAAGCAGCATTATTAATTAGGCTAATTACAGCATTTAAAAGTATACTCTGATTATATGAAAGAGAATACTTTCCTATTTTTCCACACACACCCCCTCCAAAAAAAAAAGAATCCACAAATGTAGCTTATTAACATTAATTCTATTCTTATTGGTAAAACTGTTGTTACACTTCAAAGGCAGCTAGTCTGGGCCCTTAAAAAAATTACATCGTGCTGGGATGCTGTGGTATGTCCCCACATTGGTGTCACTGAGTTGGGGTGGGGGCCGGATGCTAGCCTTAGTGAGGACTCAAATGCGGAATTCAGTCCTTGAAGTCTGTCAGCACCCAGAGCTGGTGGCCTTTGGGAGAAGCATAAATCCATATACTCTTCTTAATAGTTTGCATCCTCCCTAAAGTTGATGTCAGCAGTTGGTGGTGGGCTCCAAACAGGCTTGGAGGAAGCAGGATCACCTGAGGAGTGTTTATTGGCAGTAGGTGGAAATCCAAACAAGAATGCTGGCAAGCACCCATGGTGGGCTATAGAACTACTGCTGGGACAGACTGGAGAGCTAGGCAAAGAGGAACCTAATGAGGTTCAACAAGAGTAAGTGCAGAGTGCTGGGCCTGGGGAGGAACAGCACTATGCCCTTGTACACATTACAGGGGGACCTGCTGGAAAGCAGCTTCTTGGAGAAGGACCTTGGAGTCCTGATGGACAATAAGTTATCCATGGGACAGCAACGTGCCCTCATGGCCAAGAATGTCAATGGTATCCTGGGGTGCCTTAAGAAGAATGTGTCCAAGAGGTTCTCCTCCCCCTCTTCTCTGCCTGGTGAGACCCTGTCTGGAGGATTGTGTCCAGTTCTGGGCTCCCCAGTTCAAGACAGACAGGCAAATACTAGAGAGAGTCCAATAGAAACTAGGAGGATGGTGAAGGGACTGGAGCATGTCTGACAAGGAAAGGCTGAGAAATCTGAGGCTACTTAGCCTAGGAAGAGCAGCCTGAGAGAGGATCTTATTAATGTTTATAAATATCTGAAAGGTGTGTCAAGAAGGAGCCAGGCTCTTTTCAGTGGTACCCTGTGACAGGACAAGGGGTAAGAGATACAAACTAGAACCCAGGAAGTTCCACCTCAACATGAGGGAAAACTTCTTTACTGTGAGCGTGACAGAGCACTGGAACAGGCTGCCCAGAGAGGTAGTGGAGTCTCCTTCTCTCTTTTTCAAGACCCATCTGCATGTGTTCCTCTGTGACCTGCCCTAGGTGATCCTGCTTTGGCAAGGGAGTTAGACTTGATGATCCCTGGAGGTCCATTCCAATCCCCACCATTCTATGCGTCTATGCTCTGGGTACAATGTAGGTTCATGGGTGCAAGTTAGACCCACGGGGACAATTTAGACCCATGGGTACAATACAAGGCTCCAGCTCTGTGACAGACGCTCGTGTCACAAAGCCTTCTTTGTAACCTCCAGTGAAATTATTCACACTGAACCCAGACACACAGATGGCCACATAAACACACAGCCCCACTTTTAATTAAAGATGTGCTGAGATAAAAAGCTTCAGAAAGCAATTATAAACAATTAAAAGTAATACTAGAAGTGTTTGGTTGCCCAATCTGCATCTGTCCTGAGCAGCTGGGAGAAGCTTGCTGTGCTTGACCATGGGGCCAGGACAGTTTGCAGCCATTCCCCCGCAGCTGTGCAGATAGGTTGGACACCCATCCAGACATTTCTTTGCTCCAAAGAGTTAAGATTTCACTTGTCAGGCTGTTTTTGTTTCTATTCACATGTCAGTGCCTGTCATTTATTTAGTCAATGGGACATGTCCAAGGGATGGAGACAGACTGGGTTAGTCATTCTGGCCATGGGTCGCCAGTCACTGCAAACTGCCTGAGGTCATTTCCAAAAGCACCACTAACAATGAGAGGGAAGCTGGGCCCGGGAGACCTGCAGGAAACGGCTCGAGATTAAAGACAGAGATAGTCCTCTGCAAAAGTACACTGGAGGAATGTTCCCGATGTTCTGTCAACAGAGTTTCTTCCTCGCTCAAGACTGTCTATTTTAAGTCGGAGCTCGCACCAAAAATGGAAATCCTTGCTCAATGGCTATCAGTGGATCTTGGGGCTGCAGCAGCACTCCGGCTGAGGAAATGAACCCTCCAGCTTGGCCTTTGCTGCCTTCAAACAATTCCTCCTTGCTGCAGCTCCCTGCTGGCTTTGCTCCTTTGCTTGCTTAAAACCCAGCTGGAGCCCATGCTACCGTGATGAGCAAGCATCATCCCCACCAGTGTCCCACATCATCCCCCGTGGCACTCGCCAGCTCTGGAGCAGACATCTCAGCCCACGCAGAAATCAGAGCAGGGCTGTGAGTGCCATAGCTTAGACTCAACCCATGCTGCTTCTGCTTTGAGGAAAAGAATGGAGAAGAAGAGCTGAGACACAACCACTGATATTTACTGCAAGAATTCGGGTTGCACTCAAACCCTGTGACTGCAGATTTGGGGGAAGGGGAAATTCCTCTGGCAGCCATCTGGGCATCAAGGCAGGGCTGGAGGACAGGAGCAGTTTTAGGTGCAGAGATGCACATTTTGCTTTTAAGTGAAACAGCACAGGCTGCTCTTCCTTAACACACAAGGTACCTCTGGGTGTTTTGGAAAACATTAATAACAACCACATGATTGGTGCAAAAACGCTGCTTTTCCATCCAGACACAATTCTTTGCAGATAAATACATTCTGTCTAGCTCTTCTGGTACCCGAACTCACTGTGTGTGGCTTCTGTGTCTCAGGCAGATGGCAATAAGGGGTTGATAACAATAGTGGTGGCCCAGGAGAAGCAACTCAGATGGCTTGCAAACTAGTGACAGGAGCTCAGTCTTGTGCCTGCAGAAGCTTGGAGTAGATGATCTCCAGGGGTTCTTCCCAGCTCCTACCACTCTGTGATTCTGTAATTCACTGGTGTAGGAAGAACCACTGGTGACAGGGTTTGAAGGTAAAGCAGGGATGAGAAAAGGAGCTGGCTTGGGAACTAGTGACGGGGGCTAAATCCTGTCCTCTGCTTTGTACCTGCCCTAGCAAGAGGTTGGACTGGATGATCTCCAGAAGTCCCTTCCAACCCCACCAGCCTGCTATTCTGCAGTTCTCTGCTGTGGGTGCAATCACCAGTGACATGAGACAGAAGCTGAAGGTAAGGAAGGAATGGGAAAAGGAGCTGCACAGTGGTTTTGAGCCACTTTGCAGAGATAGGGAAAAGCAGAAAATGCATTTTTTTAGAGCACAAATATCCATCACGGACACACAAGAGAGTATCCAAATTCCTCACTGTTATATTTATGAAGCCATTCGGAGACATGACACAGGCCAGTTCCTGTAGATTTTTCCATGCGTTGTTAGAGATTCAAATTACAGAGCAATTTTCAGCCTTTGAAGACATTGGTCTTGGTACTGCAGAGCCTGAAGGCAGCTCCAGGCAGGGTCTGTCTGCAGGAGATAACACAGAGCCACCTCCAGCAAGCTTGGGAGTCAGGAACGGGCCAGGAATGACGGAGGCGCTGGGGGGGAATTTACTCTGCTTGCAGATAAGGAAAGCATCCTGCTTTAAGCACGGGGTAAACAACTTTTAATACACAAGCTAGTTATCTGGAGACTCCCATGAGAGGAAGCGGATCTGGTGTGAGGCTCTGCAGCAACATCTGCGCTGCATGGCACGGTGCAGGGATGGTGACCCAGCCCTGGCACCCAGGAGGTTTTGGGGAACCTGGTTGCTCATAGCAGTTCACTAGGTTCAACCACCATGCAAAAGGGAAATGAGACAGTTTGGTTTGTCTCTGGGAGAAGGAGTAAGGCTCCTGATCTGTGGTAGCCTCGTGGTTGCATGTATAGGACTTGAGCCACCCAAGTTACAAATCACAAAACAGTTGGGCAAAATCAGAAAGACTCTAAAAGAGACTTAAAAACTCTTTCAGCACAAAACTGTCAGCACCAATCCTTTTCCCCACTAATGACACAGAAAACCCTACCAAACTAAATTCAGGTGTGGTTTCATTGATAAGGCCATGAGAATGCTCCCAAGCTGGAGAGAACAAGTCCTTTCATCTCACTGTGAGGACATCTAGGAGATGTAATGAAATCATGGCCACTCCCTGGTGCTCCCCGTGTAGCTGCAGGGTTCACCTCTGACTGCAGAACCCCGGTCTGAAACCTGGATGAGCATCACTCCTGGGAGGCAGTGGGGGGAACACAGGCACAAGCTCGGCCCTGAGCCTTATCACGGCAAGGCGACAGAGTCAAAAGAGGCGATGGGGGAGCAGGAAGAGCTGATCTCAAGTTCAGAGCCTGATTTACGGCCGAGGCCTGGGGCAAATCACTTACTGGCTTTGTGGTTTCATTTCCTCATCTCCAGAATCTCTTTCACGGGTGATGTGTGAGGGGGAATTAACATTCAAACGTGGGGGTTGATAAATATTTAAAGATTTGTCTGGAGTTTTATGAATAGTTCTGAATGATCTTTCTGCCCTTGCATAAGGGTCAGTCCTTGGCAGCTCTTTAATCTGAGCTCCTCTCCCTGGAGCTTGCAGGATGCTTCTGCTGCAGATTTCTGCTTTCCTTGAGTAACAATTAACTGCCTGGGTTAAATGTAAAGACATGGGAAGAAAGTCTTTTGTTGGCAGTTCTGCACCACGCTGCGCTGGGTGCCAGCAGGACACAGCAAACAAAACGAGTTCCTCTGCATAGAATAAACCAAAGCAGCCCCCAGCATCTGCTGAGGAGGTGTTAGCAAGCTCTGAGTGACCCCCACCACTGTAAAATCTTTTCTGTGTGTGCCCAGGGAAGTGGTCGAGTCACCATCCCTGGAGGCACTCAAAAAACTGACATGGTTTAGTGGGTATGGTGGTGTTGGTTTGATGATTGGAGTTAATGATCTTAGAGGTGTTTTCCAACTGAAGCAACTCTATGGTTCTATGAAACATCAGTAAAATCTGTTTTCAGCAGCCTCTCATGGTTCGGGAGTGAAAGAGCGGGTCTGAAGCTGCTCTGTGCTGAGACTAGTGGAAATTCGGTGCGGGTTTGACCCGAGGACCCGGGGCGCTTCGCTCTTTGCCTGTTTATTGTTAAAACTCATTAAAAACATCAGGGGTTTTGCATCTTAAAAGTCTTTCCTAACTTCATAAAATATGTGAACGCTTAAGAAAGAATCCGTGAGCAACTGTATAAAGAGTGACTAACGAGTAGGAATTTGGGGGTGTTCAAAGGGAGCAAAAGAAGCTGCCGAGCCTGCGGTGTAATGAGTTAATTTGCCTCACAGCCAACCTGGTGCCCAGCGCCAGCTCGCCCTCCCTCAGACGGCGCGGGTGATGGGTCATGCACCTCTCCACCCAGACGAGTGATTTTTAACCTAAAGATGCAAAATTAGCCGTCTGAGACGTGCCCCAGCCCAAGGCTGGACACTTCCTTATAAATATGGGTGCTGATTTCTATCAGAAGAAAATTCAAAGCCTTTCAGAATGAAGCATTTTGACATTTGTGAGTAGAAATCATCTCCATTTCTCAAAGATTTTTCCTTCTATTTTTAAAGTGATGCAAAGTTTTGAGAACAAATCCAACCATGCATTCAACCAAACCAAAAAAATCACAAGCCATTTGTTTTATGAACAACTAGAATAAACCTTCCCCCCCCCCCAAAAAAAAAAAAAAAACAACAAACCTTCTTCAACTGTCAATAATGCATTTTTATCCCTGATTTAATGTTGTCATAAAAAAACTTCCTTACTAGAACTGCTGGAACTTGGAGCTGTCATTATGTGGATACCTTGCACTGTCACTAAAATTCCTACCATTTTGTAACCCTTTTAATTTCCCAAACTTGCCTCGGGCTTCTGCATCCCTGTCCGAAGGATGTTTACAGATTATTCTTCCTCCCTAGGCAGAATGAACCCAAGAGCAGAACCTGATGAAAGGCACATTGCAGTCTGTCATAGGGGCATATGGTGAAATATGGCAGTGAGAAAAGCCAGCAGTGCTCAAACTGCTCCAGAATCCCAGTGGAATGAGGCATGTGAAGAATATTTTATACATAGTCAGAGGAGGGGAAAGGCAAGAGCTGGGTAATGTTGGGTTTTTCACAAGGAAGAACATTTCTAGGGAGAGTTCCTCACCATGGAAAAAGCTCCATGCTTTATTTTTCAAATGAAGGACTGTCTCCAGTGTTTCACCACACCAGGTTGCTTGCTGTGGAGAGCTGGAGCAAACCCACTTCCTCTCTTGCTGTCCTTTTCAGCCCACATGGACTTATTAGTCAGGATGGGAGGAAGACTTGGGAGTCATCATTTAAAAACAATCACAGAATCCCAGCATCATGCGGGTTGTAAAGGACCTCTGGTGATCACCTAGTCCAACCCTCCCTGCTAAAGCAGGGGCACCCAGAGCACCTTGCCCAGGATCACGATGGCCAGGCAGGTTTGTAATCTCTTCACCGAAGGAGACTCCACAACCTCTCTGGGCAGCCTGCTCCAGGGCTCCAGCACATTCAAAACAAAGAAGAATCTCCTTCTGGTCAGATGGAACCTCCTGGGTCCCAGTTGGTGTCCAGTGCCCCTTGTCCTGTCACTGGGCACCACTGACAAGAGACTGTCTCCATCCTTTTGCCTCCCCCCCTTTGGTTCTTCATGAGTGCTGCGAAGATCCCCTCTCAGGCTGCCCTTCTCCAGGCTTAACAGCCCCAGGGCTCTCAGCCTTTCCTCCTCACAGAGATGGCCCCTCAGTGGTTTTGTACACTATGTTAGACTCTCTTGAATTGGGGAGCCCAGGCTTGACCCAATATTCCAGATGTGGCCTCACTAGGGCAGAGTAAACAGGAAGGAGAACCTCCCTTGACCTGCTGGCCACACTTGTCTTTATGCACCCCCGAATACCATTGCTCTTCTTGGCCATGAGGGCACATTGCTGGCTCAGGTGAACTTGTTCACCAGCACTCCCAGGTCCTTCTCCGAAAAGCTGCTTTCCTACGATGGGAAGTACCCTGCTGCCTTCCAAAGGCACGAGCACTTGGATCCCATCAATTAACAGAGTGTGCTTCTGCCTGTGAAGTTCCTTCCTTGTACTCTCTTGTTGAATGCTTGGGGCAGTTACTTGGCCAGGAACAGACTCATTTTCACTGGGGCAGTCACACCTCACTCCTGAGTGCTCTCCCTATATCACTCTTGCCGCGGAGCGTCTCTGTTGGACCACATCACACTCCTCCTGCAATGTCTCCTCTGCTTCATGTGGGAAGGTGGAACAATGCTGCTTTCTGAGCTCCCCTCCAGAACAGAGGAGCTGGACATTGTTTTCTTTTCCTGTTTGGCTTTGCAGGGAATAACTCCCCTCTATAGAGTCACTTCAGCTCCAGAAACAGACTATTAACAAACCGAACTGCTCTGGATTGTCCAAGCCAAATGCTGGCCTTAGAGAGGGAAAAAAAAATCAATCTATGGTCACATGTAGCCTTTTCAACCCTGAGAGCCTTCTGAAGCACATGGAATGATTATCCATCACTGACATGCCATTGCCTCTGTGGTGGCACAGGGGAGCTATGTAACACCAGCTGTCCAGTCTGCCTGTCCTGGTGCATGGTTAACAGAGGTCTGC
Organism: Ramphastos sulfuratus; assembly: GCA_013399055.1. Lineage (NCBI taxonomy): Eukaryota > Metazoa > Chordata > Aves > Piciformes > Ramphastidae > Ramphastos > Ramphastos sulfuratus. The sequence goes on along the minus strand of WBNM01009920.1, from coordinate 119,400 downwards.
ATGCACAGCAGATGCTTTCTCTATGTTGGATGCTGTTTGTTGGCTTTCATCAACTTGCTTTGGGTCTAAAAAAGAATGGTGACCTCAAAGGGGACAAGAGGTGGCCCTGTGGTTAAGCACAGAGCTGGAAGTCAGGAGGCTCTTAGAAGGCGGTTGAAACAGTCCTTTGGTACGGACATTTTCTCTGCTGGCCCCATCAGGTTCTGCAGGATATCAGCTTTAAGAGAAAAACACTTCAGTTATTTGGGAGTCTGATGTGAAATTCAGGCAGCCAACACAGAGGAAAGCAGTCCATGCTACCCATGGAGCTCCCAAGAAAATAAAAAAGGATGAAGATCGAATCGCAGATCTTGCTCCAAGTGATACCTGAAGCCAATGGAGTTGCTCTGGATCTGTGCTAAAGAAGCCAAAACCAGAATCTGGCATCAGTTTTGGGATGGGGAATGTGCAAAACTGACACCCAGTTGTAAGATCAGCAGTAAAGGTTGAACACAATACACATGCCATTCTGGTATGGACCTCCAAAAGAAGAGAGGAGTTTAGTGCTTTTCCTTTTTTAAAACTTACAGCATTTATAGACATGAATGAAAGAAAAAATTATGCAAGCCAAGTGTCCAAGCACTCCAAGCACTCACAAACCAGTACCTGACCCCCTCTCCACCTCCCAAAATAGACCCGACCCCCCAAATCAATAATTTTTACAACAACACATATCTATCACTCAAAATTTCCCAATATGCACACATTTCACTTTCTTCTTCTATCTCCACCACCAAAAGAGCAAAGCAGCTTCATCCTGATGTAATAATTACCTCTCCTTGGCATTAATCACCCCTCGCCTCCTTCCAAGTAAAGACAATGTGGTAGGTCACCTTTATTTTCTTCCCTGTTCTTGAATGAAATCATTGTTTGCCCACAGATCAGGGCTGGTACCTTCACCATGATCATTTGTACTTGCCCTTGGCCTTCAGAACAGAATGTTCAAGCACTTGAGCTGACAGAGTGGGAAATCGTTCCCTGCGCTCACCGCAGAGCAAGGCTTTGCCTCTTCCACCAGCTTCATGTGACCGATCTGTAGGAACTTGCTTTGGCACCATCAGATTAGTTACTGTTAACATCATTTATCCTGTTGAAGTTTCTTCCCAGTGAGCAATGAACCATGCCTAATCCAGGCAGATTAAAGAGAAACACGTTTCATCATCCACCCCTCAGCTTCAACCACTCCATTAAAAGGTGAAAGGCATTTTGGTTTTATGACTTGCTTATGGCTCCATCAGACTTGGAGCAGCAGTTGGTGTCCACGATAGAGACCCAGGCTGACGTCTCAGCTGCATGGAGATGTTTGGCTGTGAAAAGGATTTTCACGGTGATTTTCCTCAAACTACTGCAGATGCTTTGCACCCTGTAACAGCACCCAGCCCTGAGCAACTGCTGCTTTCAGCACCTGCTTTCCATGTCCAGCCCTATTGCTGCTGCTCCAGCCTCTTCTCAAGCCCTTCCTTAGTCTCTGGGACACAGGGAGAGAATTCTTTAAATGCCCTTATCCAGTATACAGCATTTCTCATGAGGTTCAACAAGAACAAGTGCAAGGTCCTGCAACCGGGTTGGGGCAAACCCTAGTATCAATGCAGGCTGGGGGATAAAAGTCTGGAGAGCAGCTCTGTGAAGAGGACTAGGGGGTGAGAAGCTGGACATGAGGTGGCACTGAGCACTCCTAGCCCAGTCCCAGCTTCATAGATGACCTTCATAGACCCAAAGCAGTCTGATTCTATGTTTTAACCTGCTTTTCTAAGAACCCAAAACTTTCATAGTCATTCCTAAAGGACATGTTCTTCCCACCATGGCAGGGACTTTTAAAGCCCTGGGTCAACCACCACCTAGTTCAGCAGCAGCATGGCTGACTCAGCCGTACTACATGTAGCAGGCTTCAGGCAGGACAACAGCCTCTGAGCACCACTGCTGGGGAAAGACCAAATGATGAGTTCAGAAGATGTGACACCAAAATCTTCTTGAGCATTGGATCAAGCTGCCCAGGGAAGTGGTGGAGTCACCATCCCTGGAGATGTTCAAGAAATGTGTGGACATGGCATTGCAGGACATGGTTTAATGACCATGGAGGTGTTAGGTTGATGGTTGGACTCAATCTTAGAGGTCTTTTCCAGCTGAAAAAGACTGTTTCAGTTCAATGGTTCTATGATTCTTGAATTCACTGTCAGGATGGAAATACTACATCAGGAAGAGCTTGAACTGGAATTTGCACTTTCTTTTTTAACAGAAGTCCAATCGCAAGGCAAAAATGTGGAAGAAAGCAGAGCTTCACTTGGTTTTGCTTTTCCAGGAGCAAGTTATTTTCATTACCACAGTAAGCAAGGAAAGATTCTTCCTCCAGAGGTGTGGGGGAGTACCACTGGCTTTCTAAAATGTCTCTCTGGGAAAGGTGGTGACCACTGACCCTATGTAAAACAGAATGGTCTCCCTCAAGTTTTGATTTCTCCTCAGTTTCACCTGAGGCTCACACTATGCACTCTTGGAGCAGGGGCTCTCCTGTGCCTGCCTGTGGCACCACCAGCTTATGAGCTCCAGAAGGACCCTGCCAGGACCACGATAAAAATCCTAAACACTTCCAGTGAAATCCTCACTCTTCTGAGACATGGCTGGCCACAAAAACAGAAGAGTCAGCACAGCCTGACTGCACTCTCCAGCATGGAACAGATCAGTGCTGCTCTGCTCTGCCATGACAGTGTGAACCAACGGAGACTCAAACCAACCTTCTCACTTGCCACCAAAGTAAGCACATTATGGAACTGCTATCCTCCTCAAACTGCAGGATTGGTTTAATGTCCTTCCATTTAAGCATTAAGGAGTGAAATGTCTAATCCTGTCTGATGTGTAAGAAGGTGACTCATCCCCTCAACACTGTGAGCCATCATCTCCTTCCTGACAGCTGCTCTGTACAGCAACTGCTGTAGTACTCAAAATGGCAGGGCTGGAATCTGCTGCATGGAAATGATAGATAAATCCTAACTGCAGCTACTACCTAATATAAAGTGCATGTGTACAATAATAGCATCCTATCTGCCAAGCAACTAACAGGAGGCAGAGTGGAAGAAAGAGACAAAACCTCCTGAATATAGGTAAGTATGAGGGACCTGGCTCAGGCTAGGTTTATCAGATCTTGCCCAGTGGTTAGCACCAAGGTCTGCTCTCTCTGAATCAAAAGGTGACAAGTGATTTCCAGTAAATCAGGGCTGGATTCAAATCCCACAGAAGTTCCTGAGAGTCCTGGCACTGGCAGCTTTGAGCTTTCCAGCAGACTGGAAAGGGACAATGTGATGGGATATGGACAACCCTGCAGCTATCTCCCATGTTCTACTGCTGCACTTTGTGATGGTCTTCAAGTCAGCTCCTTAAACACTTCTTGTGATATAAACAGCAAGCAAACAAGAACAAACAACCATGACCGTGCACCTATGTATGCATTTAACTGCATCTGTTGTTCATGTAACCACTTGTTTGTGCACATCTGTGCAGGTTGAAAGACACAACGTGGGAAATTAATGGGGTGAGCTAGCCCCTAATGGATTTTCATAAGCAGAACCCAAACCACTGAGTTCTCTCTTGCAGTTTTCCAAGCAAGAGAGCTTCTGCTTTAATCTTCCAATTGAAAGGAGATAATTGCATTATCAAGGAGAGCTCTCAAGATCTCCCAGGAGATGTCCTGGACCTAGCAGGATCAGGTCCTAAGCATGCATGTTTCACTGAAATAAAGAGTGGTCTGCATGTTTAAACCTAGCTTCCAAACTTGTTTCCAGAAATGAATGTCCCTGGCTCCAGTGCCTCAGCATGGGCCAGGAAGTCCATAGCATGTAGGCGGTTGTCATGAACCATGAGAGTGCTTTCTGTGGTGAGCATGTGTCACCCTGCTGCTTTCAGCTGTGAAAAGGAAAACAGAAATTCTTGAGTTGGTTCTAAAAGCTAGGTTTGCCCATGCAGAAATTCAGGCTCCCAAAAGGCAGGCAAGAAGTGCACTTCTATTTAACATTTTCTTCCTGGGCATTCTTGTGGCTCTTCTCCTCTGGCTGGAGGAGGTGATGCACCAGACCCAGAGAGCTCTGCACTGGATGCTAGAGCTGGTGCAATCCATCAGTCCTCCCAAAATGGTGCTTATTTCTTTTTTATCTTAAGCAATGCATTGCACTTGAGTTGGACGTGCACAAAACCACTGAGACTTCTCTCCAGCTTCACACAGCTTGTTAAATTGGCAAGCTAAAAGAAATCCAAAATGAACTGCATGTGAAATCTCACTATTATCTCGCTGTGGAATGACTGGCGTGGAGTTACTCCATGGAAAATACAATAAAACCAAGTACAAGACAGTCTGAAAGAAGGATAGAGGAAGAAGAGCATATAGCAAGTGAAGAACAAAACAAGCACCACATAAATGCAGTGCAATGATCCCAGGGAATGTTGGCTGCAAATGCCACCCCTGTTTTTCTTCCCATTGAGTTAAAACTGAGTTTCATGGCTACTATTTGTAAAATCCAGCTCTGTAGCTTGTCTAAACTTCCAGCTGAGAGGCTGGGCTGCAGCAGGACCTCCCAGCAGATGGATAGGGAACTGCCCTGGGTTCCTGCAGCAAACAGCTGCCAGTAAGAGCTTGACTCCTGGATTTCAGGATTTCAGGGTAAGGATTTTCAGGAGGACGCTCTTTGTGCCGACAGTTATGACTCTTCACGGCTCTGCAGACATTTCTATCGGTCCTGGCCATCACTCAAACACTTGCAAACAATGACTAACATGAGCCCACACATAGCTCTGCTCAAGCACACCACTGTGTTCACCATCCCTTCATGAGCTGCCTGGCTGGCTGCGTTGTACCACGTCTGGCCTCGGGGATAGCCCCCTCCTGATCCAGAGATGATTTGCACCAGAGGCAGACATGCACATGCTTGCTTCAAACCAAAGTAACTCATAGTCTAGACCCAGGACTGGCTGCAAGCGTTGTCCCACTGCTTGATGTGCACGTGGCCAGGTAGCCAGAGTGGAAATCCACCCTGCCATAAAAACACTGTGGGGCATCCAAGCTGAAAAGAACAGAGAAAACATGGGTCACTGTCCACACACTGTCCACAAAGGGCTGCCACAACTTGATGGCAGCCCTGACTGTATGAGTCACCAGGAAAAGATTAGAGGCAAGTTCCCTTTTGGTTTAATGAATGAATAAGTTCTAAGATCTTTCTAGGGTGTGGAAAAAGATAAGGCTTAAGGAGCAAATGCAGCTGTCCCTGTAGCTTTCAGGTCTACCTAGTGCTTCCAGCACATTCCTAGAAACAGCTGGAATTTGATGGGATAACATAAAATCATGGAATTGTTTTGGTTGGACCAGATCTTTGAGATCAAGTCCCGCTGTTAACCCAGCACTGCCAGGTCACCACTAAACCATGTCCTTCAGCACATCTGCATGGCTCTTAAATCCCCACAGGGATGGGGACTCCACCACTGCCCTGATCAGCCTGTTCCAGCGCTTGACAACCCTTTTGGAGAAGAAATCATTCCTCATGTCCAACCTAAACCTCACCTGGTACAACTTGAGGATATTTCCTTGTGTCCTTTCACACACATAGGTGCCTTCAAAATATCTTCCAGGCTGCCTAGCTGGAACTAGTGTCTCTGGGATCCTAGCTGCAATTCATTTCACTGTGGAGGGTTTCAAGGTTTTATGAAGGTTTTAATGTACTGCCTAAGTCCTAAGAGCCACATAGAAAGGCCTTCGGAAGGATTGTTCACTGGAGCTGCCTGCATGCAGTGGAGCTAATGGTGGAAAAAACTCTGTTGTGCTTACCTAGGTACCTGAAAATCTGAAGAGACAGCTTTGGCACCAGAAGCATCTATATCCACTTGCTCCATGTCCCATTTAAAGGGCAGAGACATCTCCTAAGCAGTAGCAGAAAACAGAAGTGGCCACACAGGTTGGGACAGCTGCTCTTGCTGCCTTGCATCTCCAAAAGACTTGATAGAACAACCTGAAACAGTTGTACCAGGGGAGGTTTAGGTTGGACACGAGGAACAATTTCTTCCCCAAAAGGATTGTCAAGTCCTGGAACAGGCTGCCTAGGGCAGTGGTGGAGTCACCATACCTGGAGAGATTTAAAAGATGTGTAGATGTGGTGCTGAGGTACGTGGTTCAGTGGTGGACTTTGCAATGCTGAGTTAACAGTTAGACCTGATGATCTTAAGGGTCTTCTCCAAGCTAAAGAATTCTATGACACTATCCTATGATTACGTGGGTGGGGGAACCATAGAAGAGCTTGTTTTCAGGTCTGCACAATAGGCTTGTGGACCAAACCCTACCACCACTACACAAAGTCTCAACTAAGCAGGAAACTTCTGGCCTCCAACTGTATACTGATACACAGAGAATACACTGGAGCAATCTGGAGACTTCATAATGTGTGTTCTGAAGCCACCTTCACTCTGCCCTACAGCAGCTTTTCAGGGCTCATCCCATTAGTGACTGGAGGCTGCTCACCTGCAAGGGAAAAGCTGGCACCAACATGCCACCAGGAACCCTGTCAATGCTCTCTTGGAGCGACCCCATGGAACCTAAGTGGGTTCTTCACGGCAGACCATTTTCTTCTGTTTTTGCCTCTACCACTAGCATGAGGTTTGAGGTGAGTTACCATCTGGGGTGTGCTGTGGCTGAGGAATGTGGGGCAGCTCAGAGCCTGGAGCAGTGGCACCACCCAAGGGAGAAGATCTTCTGCTTGCCTTGTTCAAGAGAAGGTTAAAGCCTGGGCAGATAAGGGTGAGCAGCGCATGGCTGCGACAGGATCCTTTACAGTGAACTTTTGGATTCCTTACAGTATGGAAGGATGTATTCCCCCCCTCCCTGGCTCCTCAAGATGTCTGTGAAAGATGCAGTCAGGAATACTCAAGTTCACCCACTGGGGAAACATTGTGCTACGTGAAGATTGCAGCCTTCTCCCCTTATCTTCGAGGCAGTTGATGAAGGGCCTGGCGTCAGTCTGGCAACTCTGATGGCTCCCATTTAGCACCAGTGAGAGCTGCCTATCAGCAGAAAGCTGGGGCAGATAGCAGACAGGACTATCTAATCACATACCTTTTGCATTAGTGCTGCCATATATTCCTTCCATTTACAATCAGGAGACTGGACCGCACTGAATTTTCACAGGAATGAACTGTCAACAACCCCATCCTTCCCAAGGCCTAAAAATGGGTGCTTTATCACAGAGGCCAGTAGGCTTCTTTTCTTAGACTTCCAGGCAATGGCCAAAGCAGACTTGGAGCCCCCACCAGCGAGACACGAAGGAGACCTTTTTGAGATAACAACAGTTCACTTGGCTCTCTCAAGAATGCCTCATGGCTGTTCCTTTTCAAAGGCAAAGTAAGGAAACTAGCTCAATTAGAGCATATCAAGAAACTTTGTGTCTCCTGGTTTGTTTACCTTTTATCAGTGTTCTTAATATGCTTTCCTGCTTTTCCAAGAGGAGCAGGAGGGCTATGCTTTGTAAGATCATGCTAGGAAAAGCAAGTAAGTAAGAGGCAGCTTTTTAAAGGAGCAAATCAGAGTTAATAACAGGAGAGCAAACTCCTGGTTCCACCAGCTTTCTGCTGTTTCATTGCTTCTTGATGGTTTGGCTGCACGATTAAATTTCATTGCAATTTTGTCTATAGTTTTGTTTGAGAAACCTTGCCAACCTATCCTCTCTCAGGTTGTGTTTAAGTAGGACTATTAGACCTTTCTTCAGCCAAATGCCCATTAGGACTTGTCCTAAATAAAGAGCCTGGTAAAACATCTTCCCTAAGAACACCTAAAAACATTTTCTAAAGCCAAGCCCTGACTCTGCAGCAGACTCAAGTTCACCAGCTCGTGGAGCCTACATCATTCCATTAATTGCAGGCGTAATTAACGAGGGCCAAATCTCCAAAATGTGCCAAATTAGATTTCACTTGAGACAAGCAGATGTATTGGGGCTGACTGGAGAAGGCTGAATCCTGCCTGACGCTGAAGCCTCCAAGTCTGGTCACAGACAGAGAATCAGATTTGCAGCTTTCACATGACTCAGCTCTCCGAGCTGGAATGAGATGCTTAAATGCCTCCAACCAGAGATCTGGGCACACAATTGCCTTAAGTGCTCCTGAAAAGAAAAGTTTTCCTTTGAAGGTCTGTTGGTTCATCCCATATTTGTATAAATATAAAGGTGTTCCTCCTGCACCCCTCTCCTTCTGCAGCTGAGCTAGAAATGCTACCACTGCCCTGCACTGCCACAGAGTTTCCCTATTCTTCTTGTGCTGAGAAAATAATAACAAAAAAAGACAGCAATCCTCCATAAAACAAATTACTTTCATCCAGTGAAAACCCTGGGAAGAATGTTCAGAGGATTTCTAATGTTACAGTGCCTTAGTCCACACCTGCTGCATCCCAGCTCCACACTGAGCTGTTCAAACCTTGAGGTGTGATCTCTGGTTACCTCAGATGTATTTGAAACTTTTTTTATTGATTCATCATTGGGACAGTTTAGGAGAGGGAGAACATAAAGCCTGGTCAGTGAAATTTTAACTCCTTCTGTAACTCCAGGGTTTGGGCTACTAAACATCCAGTCTCATTCTATCCTTCCAGAAAACTAATTTTACTGATTTCCCACTGGGAGATAAAATGCAGGTCTGCTCCCTTTCCAGGGCCCTTTGGCTGGGACACAAATAGCTTTGGAAACACTCTTATCTATGCTTGAATGTCCTTTCAGAAAATATATCAGCCTGCAAAAGGCTGTCTTGGTACTACTAAGCCTCTTCCTTAGGAAAATGAGAGCTCAGTCCACAACCAGAGCTTTTCAAGGAGATTTGCTTTCCTCTTACCAACCACATTCCACAGACAGAGAGAGACAAAAGTCCTGGTTGCAGAAGAAGCATTGTACAACCTGCATCCACCCTGAAAGGAACCTGCCCACACATTTTAGGGAAGTCCTAGAAGGTTGCTCTGAGCTTTGGGTCCTAAATATCGTCCCAGCAAGGTGATCATAGAATCATAGAATTGTTTTGGTTGGAAAAGACTTCTAAGATCTTAGATTGTCATCAATATAAGATCACCATGGCCATTAAACCACATTCCAAAGACGCTGCACCCCTTGCACAGCCCTGGCCATGCTCCACAAGGTTAGTTCATTCCCTGCCTAAAGTGCTCCTGTTATGTGAGACAATTACTCTGGGATCCCCTGGTTTACACATGCTTGACATTTTTTATGGTTCCTCTTAAACCTAGCAAAGATTCAGCTGAGAAAAACCCAGGCTGAATGCAGAAAGGGCTTGGAAATGTAGGCAAGTTGAAACCTAGCCTTGAACAGCTTGGAGCTGGCAGAGATGTCCTCGGGTTGGAGCCTCCATGCTCTGCAAGTTTCCTGAACCTGACCTCTTTCTCATGTCAGTGACACTTGGCTCACGTGGGTTTGGATTTCACAACCAAAGCTTTGACACCGCTCCTGTTCTGGTGCCAGAAAGTAACAAGTGATCACTAACTCCTGACACATCTGCTGCCTGAGGACATTGAAAGCTGCCTGTGTAAACCATTATACACACTTCTGAGGGAAAAAAAAAAAAAAAAAAAGAATTTGGCCCTGCATATCAGTACCAGTGAAACCCCAGCATGCCTCACTCTTCCTCCATGCCAGCCAAACCTGCTCCTCACACCTCTGCAAAGGGGCTCTGGGACCTGGCAGCGATGACTGCCAGCAGATGGTTGTATCTGAGTGACTATCACCTGGCAACATCTAGAGCCAGGTTTGGTGCAAGCTGCTGAATTGGGTTTTGGAGCATGTCTTGGACACCTGTCTCAGCAAACATCAGGATTTCCTCTCCTGGTATCAGAGGAGATGGAGCACTAGGAGCAAAGCATAAAGGCACAGGCAGGGAGAAGCTTGGTGAGGCCCCATCTTTACGTGCTGTCATCGCAAAGCCTTCTCTGAAGTAAGGGATAAGCCTATGAGCCTATCCTAGGCTCATCCTTAGGCTTGTCTCTAGTGTGTTCCAGGCTTATCCAGGGCCATTACAATGTGAAGGAGATGCCCACAGGGTGAATAAAAGGAGAGGCAGAGCTGAAAGAGACTCCTCCAAACATCTCCCTTGCCCAGTCTTGCACTGGGAGCTTTTCACAGCATGAATGCTGACACTCCAAGGGAAGAATTTGATCCTGCTGCTTCCCAAACTTCATCCTTGATGCTTTGCCTGATGGCTCCCAAACCTGTTGCACTGTGGAGCATCAGGGGCCTTTTGCAGACCATGGCACACTCTGGTCAGCCCCTAAAGGAGAGCAGTGGGATGGAGAGGTAAATTATGATTGATGACGCTTTGCAGATGAACTGCAGGCTCCTTCCCATGGCCTCCAAGGTCACTGGCAGCTGCCACTAGGGAACCATGGCTCTGCATGTTATGAGGATGTATTTCCACCACCCTGCACCCCCACACTGGTGTCTTTAGAGGCTGACACATTGCAAAACAAGAACAAAATGTTTGCAGCACGCTATCAAACCTCAATGGCTTCATCTATCCCCTCAGGACTGGTGTAAATGGTCAAACAAGATAGCAGAGAGCCAAGGCTCACCACCTCTTGGCTTGAAGCCTGGAGAGCAACCATCAGTGTGTTTTTCCATCAGTTCTTGTTTATGAGTTGTCTCTCCCCAGTGCTGGAACTACCTTTGTCCTGACAAAAAGCCCATCTCAGTTTTTCTGAGGTTAATCACTCTGGTGATTGACTGCATCTTCTGATGAGACACGTAGTCACCTCTCATAAACCACGGGTTTGCTGTGACCCACAGTGTCTGCTGGCACAGTCCTCCTGCACATCCCCAGGATTGCAGCCCTAAATACCTAATGATCCCTTAAAACCTGCAGGATTCCATCTGCCCTTTAAAGAAACAGCAGATGTTGAGATTTTATTCTTTAATAATATGCTCTGATCACTCACTTGTGCAGGTGCCAATTCAGAGATTCACAAAATGGTTTGAATTGGAAGAAACCTTAAAGATCATCTTGTTCCAATCCCCCTGCCACAGGCAGGGACACCTCCTCCTAGACTGCTCAAAGCCTCATCCAGCCTGGTCTTAAGTAATTCCAGGGATGAGGCAACCACAACTTCTCTGGACAGCCCATTCTGGTGTCTCACCACCCTCACAGTAAAGAACTTCCTAATGTCCAACCTATATCTACCCTGCTCTTGTTTAAAGCCATAGTCCCTTGCCCTACCACCACCTGCCCTTAGAAATAGTCCCTCTCCAGAAGTTTTATTTCATTTTGATGTCCTCATTCTAGGAAACATGTTCAGCATCCTCACTTGCTTGTGTTGCAGAAAACAGAAAGGGCTGACCCCCATCTTACATGGAAGAGCATAGTTTTGTTCCCTTAATGGAACACATTTTTACAGGGCCTTCCCTCCTCCTCTGAAGCTGCAGGCTGCTTTTTCCTGGCTGTGTTGTTCATGCATTTTGTTTCCTTATCACACCATATTGCTTTCAGACTAATGAAAATCTGGGCTTTCTCTTACACAAGCACTGGGCCATAAAAAGCTTGTCATTGCCAACTCTTACAAATGTATCCTCATCCTCAATGGTTTTGGTAAGGTTTAGCCTTGGGAGACCTGTGAATATATCAGAATCTCAGCTTTCCTTTTTTTCCCAGGGCTCATTTTCTAGCCTTCAGAAAAGTCATAGACTGTTAGGGGTTGGAAGGGACCTTTGGAGATCATCGAGTCCAACCTCCCTGCCAAAATAGGATCACCTAGGGCAGGTCATGCAGGAATGCATACAGATGGGTCTTGGAAGTCTCCAGAGAAGGAGACTCCACAACTTTTCTGGTGGCCTTTCCCAGGGCTCCAACAGCTTTACAGTATTTTTTTTCCCCTTATTTTGAGGTGGAGCTTCCTGTGTTCCAATTTGTGTCCTTCACATTTCCAGAGAAAAGCATAAATCCAAGAACCTGAATAATGCAAAAGGCAGAGAAAAAGAACTCCCTTGTTATGATTTAACAGAAAATGCATTTGCTGGATTTTGAAAGGAATCTTGTGAGTTGGATTGGCAGAGGTTTGGGAACACAGCCCAGGACCCCGCTCCAGCACCTCCGTTGGAAACAGGGTCCAATGCAGCACCCACTCCTCACTGGAGGTTCTCACCCTGGGAAGAACTTCACTACAGTCTCCAGGCATCACCTTTTCCAGGCTGCTTTTCAGCTTGCCACAAAAACTAAGGATGCATTGTATGTATGGGGCTGCCTTTGCCAAGGTAAATAAACTTGTAGATGCCTTTTTTTTTCTTCCAGGCATTCGCGATCAAATGAACACAAATATTAACGATCGCCACGTTAGACCCAAACTTGTGGGAAATAATAAAAGAGGGTCACACTGTAACCCTGTGTCTTAAATCATGTGTGTAATGCACTCCTGTCTATCTGCTGCCTTCCATCCAGCAGCACTGCTAATTAATAGATAAGTGATAAGACACAAAGTCATAATTCCAGGAAGCTGAACAATTCGTTTCTATGAAATACTGTGGCACTGTTTGCTCTCCCTGCAGTGAGCTGGCAGCAAAGAGTTCATTGCTGATGCTGGGGTGGGGAGAGGATGGTGGTGGGAATTCAAGATCAGTGGTCGCTCCATTGCAGACCTCTCGCAGCCCAGAGGAAGGGTGCAGGATGCAGGATGCAAGATGCTGGGCATAGGAATGCAGAGTGCAGAATGTAGGGTGCAGCATGCAAAGCCCTGGGTGCAGGATGTAAGGTGATGGGTGCAGGATGCAGGGTGGTGGGTGCAGGATGCAGGGTGGTGGGTGCAGGGTGCTGAGTGCAAGGTGCTTGTCCCTCCATCAGCACCGCTGCATTCACGTTGGACAGACAAGCATTGCACTGTTGTGTGGCACATCCCTGGGACCTTCTAATTAAGCAGTACAGAACAAAAAAGGCTGAGAGGACCCTCACCTCACTTCAACCTCCTTCTCTTTTTACATCACAGGCAGGGCAAAGCCATGAAGATGAGAACTTCAGTGTCTCAGTGCATACAGATCCCAGCCTCCTATTTTCACACAGAAACCCCCCAGGTCCCTTCCTGCTGCCACAAAATTCTGTGGGAGCACAATCTGCTTGCTCAGCTCCTGGAGAGTAATTGTAGGCTAAGAACATGTGCTGGCATGTGGGTTGGGACCTGAAGTATGTGTAGAGGTGCCTCTGGAAATATGTCCCTTGGAAAACACCCCTTTAGCCCACAGAAGCACTGTTCCACAACAGGAATTCTTTCAGATTTACATTCATTCAAACCCTAAAGCCACTTTTTGTTGCAATGCCAGGCAATCAAGCAGCAATAAATGAAGGAATTTACACATCAGCCATCTCGGATTCCTCTCCCTCCTTTCCCAAGAGCAGTGCAAGGGGTTAGTGATGCTGGTTTATGGTATAAATATTTGGACAGACTATATTTTGATACCATAAATTTTAACAGTTCTGGCTAGTTTTAAGCTCTGTTTTTTCCTGACCAGGCATCTCTGTAAAGTAATAATATCTGAAGTGTTTCTTAAGGAGCATAACCTGTCTCTAAGAAAACATTCCCCTTCCCTAAAATAATACTGCTTCGCCTAACAAAGAAACTCCAAATGTCTGCACTTCCAAAGTGTTCATGGCTCAAAGCTCTTCTATTCCACCTTTAGGTGATCGCTTACATGTAGGACCACTTGCTCACACAACATTAGCTGCAAAATTTGTGTACCCCTGAAGCTCTGCTGTACCTCCAGCTGCTGCTCATGCTGCTAGGGATCAGCCCAGGGCATGGCTGAGTCTGGGCTAGGAGTGCACGGTCCTCCCTCATTTCCAGCTTTTCCCCCACCAGCACCCCCAAGTCCTCTACAGGGCTGCTCTCCAGCCCTTTCTCCCCCAGCCTGTGTTGATACCAAGGATTGCTCGGAAACAGTTGCAGGACCTTGCACTTGGCCTTGTTGAACCTCATGAGGTTGATGTGAGCCCACATCTTAAGCTTGTCCAGGTCCCTCTAGGTGGCATTTAGCCCCTCAAGGAAGTCAACTCCACTGTACATCTTGTTACATCTAGTGACAGCATAATCTGTCTTGCTAAGCCCATGGACCAAAGTTTGTTTGTTGTGGAATCAGTGACAAGCTGTCCTTGGCTTCCAAGGGAACCTGAGGGAGCCGAGATGAGCAGGGTCAGAGGATGTGAGAAATTTTGCAGCCCCCAGTCTAGGAACGTGTCTCTGCCATAAAACTGGCACCTTCACCTGGCTGCTGGCTGCTGGGGGCAGCAGAAACAGGTTGGCTTTGCCTAGCTCTTGGGGAACAATGGTAGAGGCAGATGGGAAAGCCCACAACGTAAGTGGACATACCTATAGAGGAGCAAACTTTCACCTTGCTCACTAAAGAAAACATCATCCTGCACATCCACTTGCAAAGCTTTTGATCCCTCCTCACACACCTTCTGAGCCCAGTTTCCAGTAACTGAGAGGAACAGACCTTGAGACCCCCAGTTTCACAGTAGCTTCTTGTGGTGTGGGACAGGAGGCAGCTTCATCTCCCCAAAGGATGACCAGAAGCACGCAGGCACTGACCAGTACCTTCCACTGCCTGTTGGCATGGGTGGGCAGGGACCAAGATGTGCAGACCATGGGAAATCATTCAGCACAGACACAAGGGACAGAGGCTACAAATCCTAGTGGAACCAAGCTTCATCAGTGCCAATTCTTAACGAGCAACTTGTTTCATTACATAGTTGAAAAGGAACCAGTGTAGAACAACTTTTCAATATCCTTCTTGGATGCCCTTCCACTCAAATAGGTCTGTTAATGGGATGAATTTCAAGCACCCAGCCAGATTTTGGGTTATGGAGTGTGCTGAGACACGTTTCCTGCAGTGCAGCTTAAATTCTCTGCAAAGGTGCAATTAAAATTTTCAGATTGCACTAAAAACTGCAGCAGGTTAACCTTTTGCAACAATTTTTGATGGCCATGTTTTTCCCCTTCCTATACTAAAAAAAACCAACCAAACAAAAAACCACCCAAACCCAAAACAACAAAAAACCCCAACCAACCAACCAAAAAAGAATATCTACAAACAACAGGACCTGTGTCAATCTCCAGACGTGGCAGCTCAGGGCTGAGAACCAGATACAGGCAGAAAAATGTTGCTGGGAGAAGGATCTGGCTGTATCTGCTTCCCAACTTTCCCATGCACAGAAATGAAATGTGGACCCCGGCACCTCGGTGTCTGGCTCCAGCTCTAAAGTGGTTTCCACTAGTTATAGAACATGCTGACAGCCTCTTCAGATAAGTAGGGCAAGGCAAGGGCACTCGGGCACTTGGCAGCCACAGCTTCAGGCATCCTGCTTGTGTGGCTTCAGAAGCAGCCTCTGAACCCCAGTTTTAGTACCTAGGAACAATTCTTCTGCTGAAGGCACCTGACCCACAAATCTCTTTGGTAATTTAATGCTCACTAAAACCTCTGATCAATAGTGCAGGACACTTGGAAGCCCTCAAAGCCATTACTGTAAGAAGAATGGGACACTGTTGAATGTGAGCTGGCTTCCACGCCTGTTCCCAAATGCAAAAAGATTTCACGTTGTCCGCCCACCTTAAGTTTTAACATCACTGTGATGCTCAAATCCTTTCCCCACATTAAATAGTGTGCAATGCCCAAACCTTTAATGGCATTCATGGGATTTCTGTCCTTTTCTTCCCTTAAGGACAACATTTCAACAGGATCCAGAGCTCTCACATGATGATTTTTTTCAGATGAGTTCAAATCATTCCAATTAATTCATGTTAAGTTTATTTAAACACACAGTTAACCATACTCTTTCAGGGAGGTGGAGGAGGCAGAGATTTGCAGATAGCTCCAATTTGGAGACAGATGCAATTTTGTCTCTGCAGAAACTTGCACAACTGACCATTAGCAAAATGGCTGGTGGCGTCAGGATGGTTATTCCTGCGTTTCCAGGGCTCTCTTAGGATGTTACAGCACTTCCATTTCACAACCAATGCGTTGCTTTTGAGAGGGCAGAAATTGCTTTACAACACCATAAAGCCCTGCTTGAGATAATAGGTCGTTTTTATCAAGGAAACTCTCTTCCCCCTATTAAGATATTTGAGGGAAGCAGGCAGGAGCCTGGAATTGCTCTGCCATTCCTACCCCAAGATCCTTTGATATCTTTAAGTGGCCAAGTGACACAATGACACTTTCGAGCGAGAAATAAGAGGAAAGGGATCCGGAGCCTTTGGCAACCGAAGGTTCTGGTGGGGCAATGACCACAAAAGAGGGTTTACTGGTGTGAGTTTGGGGCAAGAATCACAGAACGATAGAACCATTAAGGTTGGAAAAGACCTCTAAGATCACTGTGTCCTGTCTTGGAGCCCTCAACACAAGAAGGACATCGAACTGTTGGAGCAGGTCCAGAGGAGTCCCAAAGGATGATCAGAGGGATGAAGCACCTCCCCTATGGGGACAGGCTGAGAGAATTTGGGCTGTTCAGCCTGGAGAAGAGAAGTCTCCAGAGAGACCTTAGAGCACCCTTCCAGTACCAGGCCTGCAAGGAAGCTGGAGAGGGACTTTTTACAAAGGCTTGAGTGATAGGATGAGGGGGGATGGATTAAAGCTGGAAGAGGGGAAATTTAGACTGGATATTGGGAATAAGTTCTTTACAGTGAGGGTGGTGAGACACTGGGACAGGTTGCCCAGGGAAGTTGTGGACGTCCCCTCCTTGGAAGTGTTCAAGACCAGGTTGGATGGGGTCTTGAGCAGCCTGGTGTAGTGAGAGTTGTCCCTGCCCATGGCGGGGGTGTTAGAACTAGATGATGTTTAAGGTCCCTTCCAACTCAAACCATTCTATGATTCTATGATCAAGTCCAACCATCAACCCAACACTACCCTGACCACTAAAGCCACAGCTACACATATTTTGAACATCTGCAGGGATGGTGACTCCACCGCTTCCCTGGGCAGCCTGTTCCAATGCCTGACCACTGCTTTAGAGCTTTTTGGGATGGTTTCCCCTTCCTCTCAGGACATGCTTGTGCCATGTCGCTTAGCCAGGACTCTCTCTTGAACAAACACTGCCGGAACATGTCCAGAAAGCTGGGGGAGAAGCTGTCACAGGGTATTACTTCCATCCTTGTAATGTTGCTGAAACAGAAGTAGAGGCTCTTTCACACACACAAATTACGCTGTAGCGTAAACATAGCCCGGAGGAGCCCACTCGAATTTCAAAGCTACACAGAGCAGTCCCTCTGCCTCACACAGGATTCTGCTCCCTCACACACACACTTACTTTTTTTTTCTTAATGGCAATGGGGGGGGGGGGGAAGCAAAAAAAAAAAAACCAGCTTCTTCCTAACAATAAAGCAGAGTGGATAAGTGCTGCTCTGCCTCTTCTCTGAGTAATCTCTCTCTAATCAGCTGGACAGCATGAAACGGAGGCAGAAAACAGAGCATGGGGCAATATCTTCCCCTACCAAAAAACTTCCCTGACCCACTGCCCTCCTGAGCAGACCAAGAGTTTTGCTGACTGTCACTGTCAGCCATGGTGTGTTCAGAGGCTCCAGCCAGCCCCAGACCATTGTGCTGACGCCAGCTGCATGCAGGCTCCAAGGTTAGAATGATGGCAAGTCCTCTGCCCTGGCCTCTGGCTCTTGTGAATGAAGGTCAGGCCATAACCATGTAGAGCTGCTCAGTGGAAGCTGTGGTGCTTGCCCTGAGTTCAGAAATGATCCACTACTCAGCTGCCTCTGACCCAGTTCCAGAAACATTCATAGAATTGTTTCAGTTGGAAAAGATCTCTAAGACCATCAAGTCCAAGTGTCAACCTATCATCACCATGGCCATTGAACCATGTCCCAGGGTGCCACATCCCCAGGTTTCTTGAACATCTCCAGGACAGTGACTCCACCACCTCCCTGGGCAGCCTGTTCCAATGCCTAACCACTCTTTTGGGAAAAAGATTTTTCATAATCTCCAAACTATACCTCCACTGGTACAATTTCTGGCAATTTCCTCTCACTCTGTCACTTGATACTAGGAAGAAGAGACCAATCCCTACCTCACTACAACCTCCTTTCAGGGAGCTGTAGAGAGCAACAAGGTCTCCCCTCAGCCAAAAGACTAATACCATCAGAAAGCTCAAATGAGCCTGAGACAGCTTGATTTCCAGGAGATTGGGGGTAATTACTCCAAAACTTTTCTGCTCTGAACTCACTTTTCACTTGATTATTCATTTCCCCAAACCCTGTCTCCTGCTTACAGAAGGGGGAAGGAGCAGGTCCTGAAGTACCAGGACCTCCCTGAGCTCTCCAACTCTGCATCTCCATGATATCCCAGAGGAGGCAATGGAGGGCTGGCACAACAGAGGGTTTATTGCTGAAGCAGAATCCCACATCAGTCAAAGCTCTCTCAGAAGATCATCGCATTTCACAGATGCCGTAATTCACAGCAGGACCCTCAGGGTTGGAAAGTCTCTCTGTTTTCTTTGACATTGGTGTGTAAAAGCTTTGTACATTTCTAAGGAGGGTCTCCCTCTGTTCAGTTTCTCCTTTGTTTGAGATGAGCCTCCCCAAATCTTCATGGTGTGAGACAGAGAGGTGGTAATGAGAGAAAAGCAGAGGGATGAATCCCAGCCAGCTCAGCAGCACAGTGTGCTCCCTGGTTGTGTAAAGAACACAACGTTCATGGGGAAGCGGTTGAACTGGTTTCCTTCCCTGAAAAAGGCCCTAGGAAGAGTTGGAAACATTTTTGTAGAGTGAATGTCAACAATGCAGGACTCTCCCCCTCATCTCCTTCAGCAGAGACCCAAAGCAAAGCCGTGGAGAGGCATGTAAAGCATAACTCAAAGCAGGTTATTTAAATCTCAATTCACTCATATCAAGGAAACTTAATTATCTGTATTTTAACATCTTATCTGCAATATGATTTCTCCAAACAAACAGCAGTCTGGAAACAGCCAGTAGATAATCCATCCAATCTCTGGTATCTCAGTTGGGAAAGTCAGTGCCTGGGGCAGCGGAAAGAGATGGGGTGGAGCCAGGAGAGTCGATTCCTAAAGGGACTTCCTGGCAGAGCTGGAGGTACTGCTTGGGCTGGCCAGTGTGGAAGAGGACTGGTTGCATGGGCAGAGAGCAAGGCATGAGGGCCTCTGCAAGCTTAGCAAGAGCCACCATCCATGGGTTACTGCATGAAGCAGCGATCACTGCAAGAAAAGAGGCTCTACAGAGCTCAACTGGATGCTGCTGGAAGCAGTCAGCTGAGCACAGCCACAGGTTGAAGATGCCACAGGCTGAAGATGCTCCTGCATGTGTGGCCAGTATGAGAACACACCCGAATTCACAAGGGAGAAGCCACATGCAAGTAAACACCTGTGTGCATGTGGAGGATTTGGGAAAAAACACTGGGATTTCAGCATTCCTTTGAGGGTTAGTGTGTGTTCATAGAATCACAGAAAGCTTTGGGTTGGAGCAGACCTTGAAGATAATCTACTTCCAAAGCCCCTGTCATGAGCAGGGACATCTTCCACTAGATCAGGTTGCTCAAGGCCCTGTCCAACCTGGCCTTGAACACTTCCAGGGAGGAGGCATTTTTCTAGACTTCAGGTTTCCCAGCCAGGAGTTGGGCAATGAATTCCCACTCTAACAGCTCAGCAAGCATGAGAACTGGATCCTGAGTCTAGCATCTCTAGTCCTTGGACTAGACTTGGGTTCTTTGACACTCACATAAGGTCAACAAATTCTCTGAGAGGAACCTACAAGAAGTTTGGGGACTGATGAATTGTTCCCCACCCAGTTTTCCTCACAACTTGCATCCCAAACAAAATCATCTTCCTACAAACACATGAGAAATGCTGACCTAATTCTGGTTCCAAGGTCTGGAGCCAGACTACATCAGTGGCAAAACTCTTTGTGATGACGACAGTACTAATGACTATTTCTGATAATAATTAAATGTCAAGGAGAACTTTTCATCTGAAATGATACTGTAAGCGTGAGCTAACGTTTTGCAGATAGATGGAACAAAGTGTGTGGAAGTTCACCCGTGTCTAACAGTTCCTATTTTCACACTTCCAAAGGGATCCAGAACAGGATAGGCCTGTAGAGCATGGATAAAAGATACAGTCCCTGGTACAATTTCAGAATCAGCTCTTCCTTGAGTAAAATCTCTTCTAAAGACTTAACTTCCAAGATTTAATGTGATGTCTAAGCTGTGCCAAAGCTTTCACTGATATGAACAAGGCTGAACTGCTCCTAGTCCTGTCTCAGAAACTTTGTAACTGAGGTTAGTTCCACCAGAGGTAGAAGTAGCCCTTTGCTCTGTGCTCATTCAGCAAGATCCTCATCTGTATCCTCACCCCAAATCCTTCTGTACCCACAGGCTGATCTTCCACAAAGCCTTCAGGAGGAATTTTCACAAATGTAGGTCACCTTGTACTTATTTGTATTTATTTACTTGTTTTCTAACTGGAAAATGCAAATCAATGAATGCAAAATTATTTCTGTTGACCTCATCCCCAACAGTACTCTAGCAGAGAACAGGAATTGGGACCCACCCAGGGAATTTCTCTGAGACCTTCCCAAACCAACACATTTCCTAAAAACAGATGCAGAGATTGTGCTTTTAGCCTGAGGTGCATTGCATTTTAGTGGTGTTAGAGGGAAGGTGACATTTTTATGCAGCAACCTCTTGATCTTAGAAGATCATTTCTCAAGAGCCACTACTTCCTCTCCCACTTTACAGGTTCCTTTTTCTGTCTGTTTTTGCAGTCTCTGTCATTGTGTTCACCAAACAGGGTAAGGAACTGGAAAGGTTACTGGAAAGATGTGACAGCTTTCTGTGCAAGTCATCCTGGTGGAGACATCATAGAATCATAGAACTGCTTCAGTCAAAAGACATCAAATCCAAGATCACTGAAGGACATTGAGTGTTGGAGCGGGTCCAGAGGAGGACCATGAAGATGCTCAGAGGGCTCTACTATGCTCTACTATGAAGACAGGCTGAGAGAGTTGGGGCTCTGCAGCCTGGAGAAGAGAAGGCTTCCGGGAGACCTTAGAGTAGCCTTCCAGTATCTGAAGGGGGCCTACAGGAAGGCTGAGGAGGGACTATTGACAAGGTCTTGCAATGACAGAACAAGGGGCAATGGGTTTGAACTGGCAGAGGGGAGATTGAAACTGGATGTTAGGAGGAAGTTCTTTCCAGTGAGGGTGGTGAGACACTGGCACAGGTTGCCCAGGGAGGTTGTGGCTGCTCTCTCCCTGGAAGTGTTCAAGGCCTTGGATGAGGCCTTGAGTGACCTGTGCTAGTGGGAGGTGTCCCTGCCTATGGCAGGGGGTTGGAACTGGATGATCCTTGAGGTCCCTTCTAACCTTACCATTCTATGATTCTATGATCATCAAATCCAACCTTCAATCTAACACCACCATGGCCATTAAACCATGTCCCAAAGTGCCATGTTCACATGTTTCTTGAATGTCTTCAGGGAGTCTGTCTCCTCCCTG
Organism: Ramphastos sulfuratus; assembly: GCA_013399055.1. Lineage (NCBI taxonomy): Eukaryota > Metazoa > Chordata > Aves > Piciformes > Ramphastidae > Ramphastos > Ramphastos sulfuratus. The sequence goes on along the minus strand of WBNM01009920.1, from coordinate 97,874 downwards.
GACAACCTATTCCAATGCCTGAGAATGGCAGGATCTTTCATGAAAAGAGCTCTCACTAATTGAATTTTGGAGAGTGAGAGTCATAAAGGCAAGGAGCAAACCACCAATTGGCCCTTGCTCTTGGCAGCTGCTTCACCCAGCAGAAAGGGTAATACTGAAACTCCGGCAACCTCTTCTTAGAGTCTTGCAGCAGCTGTGCAACATGTGCTGCATGTATGTACTCTATCATAGAATCATGTCTGGGATGGAAGAGACCTTCAAAGCTCATCCAGTCCAACCCTGCTGCAGTCAGTAGTGACAGCTGCACCTAGAGCAGGTGGCTCAGAGCCCCACATAACCTGACCTGCAAGGGACACAGGGATAGGGCATCTACTCTGGGAAACCTGGGACAGAGTCTCACCACCATAAGCATAAAAAATATCATTCTTCTCTTCACTCTGAATCTCCCTCTTTTAGTTCAAACCATCAACCCTTGTCCTGTCACAAGAGGAAGAGAAGGACTAGAGCAGAGGCTGCTCATGACAGAGTGGATAAAAGGACGTTCCTTCACATCAGCTCCTGAAATACTTTTGTTGCTCCAAACCAGCAGATGGAATCTTTCCACCAGAGACAACATGAGGTGTGCTGGGATGATGCAGAAGGAAAAATTCAAACACAGTTCCCTGGCACAGGGTCTGACTCACCACAGAATTGATTAGAACGAGTGGAAGGTCAGACACTGAAAACTCACAGAATCACACAGAATCCCAGCATGGTGGGGGCTGGAAGGGACCTCTGAAGATCATCCAGTCTAATTCCCCTGCTAAAGGAGGGTCACCCACGGCAGCTTGCCCAGGATCACAATGGCCAGGTGGGTTTGGACTCTTTCTGGAGGAGACTCCACAGCTTCTCTGGACAGCCTGCTCCAGTGCCTGTGGGTGCCAGATCCTCCAGTGATGGATGAAGGACATCAAGCACCATTCCCACCTTTCTTTTCACCATTTCAGCTGTGCTGTCCTTTGTTACCAACCATTGGTGGTTCAGCTTGACACGTCCTTGACCGAGGTCATGGAGTCACCAAACAGAATGCACTTGAAGTTGATCTTCTGCTAGATTTGTCCTGCCAGAAGATCTTTGGGCTTCCTCCTGCGTTCTGTGCAGCTCAGCAAGGAATGGATGAGGTCCAGGTGAGGAATGAGCTCTGATGAACCTGTCTGGAAATCCTTCCCAGCTTGGTGGCTCCGGGAATCAGGAGATTGGGGCTTTTCAGCAGTGAAGGGCTTGGTTCTGTTGATGGTTCCAGGTATTCCCTGTCCACATTAACCTTTGGTGGGACTGCTGCACCACATACGTTGCTGTGCTTTGCTCTACCTGTGGGATGGCAGGTTGCCATGGTCAGAAGTTCCTCCTCACTGAACTGCTCCTCACATCTCCAATGAAAACACTCTTCTTATGTGCTAAACCCAGCATCTCATTCCAAATGTAACAAATTAAAGTGTATGGAAGTTTGAAAATACCTTAAATGCTAGGATAAGCAAAACTATAAAAAGCTTAACACCACAAATCAGGGACTATACTGGGACAGGAGACTTTAAGAGAACCTAAAAAATCTGGGATTGTCTGGGTGAGGGGATCATAATTCCTTTGGGTCATTACTCCCTGGCATTAATTCATGATCTGGGAGCATTCACAAGTAGCTTCTGGATTTGTGCTGTTGTCTAGGAGGTTGAGTTTGGGTTTTACTGGAGATTTTGTTTTGTTTGTTTCTCCAAGTTCTGTCTTCCCAGAATGTAATTTAAAATAGTCCCTGCCACGAAAACGTTCTTCAGAACTTTCAAAGAAGTTCATTACAGTGAATTCAGGTTGTTTGCTTCTTCGCCGCTCACCCAAAGTGCTTTTCTTTCATTTTTCTTGGTGTGTTTGCTCAGAGCTGTTGCCAAAATGATCTGCAAAGCGTGCCACTAAAAACGCAGACTTCTGAATTGTACGCTGCAGTTTGCAGAGCAATTCATGTTTGGGTGGAAAGCACATTTTCCCATGCAGAGAGGGACAAAAGAACATCTTTACAAAATACTGAGTGCATTTGTGTGCGTGTGAGAGAGGCTCAGAACTGCTTCCTTAGCATTCCTGCTGGTATTCATAGCAGAGGGATCCAAACCACGGTCACTCGTCTTGCTGCTCAACCTAGATTACTTCAGAAGAACCTCGACAAAGCAATGCTGCTTCTACTTTGTCTCATTTGCAGATTGTGGGTTCTTCAATTCTTTCAGCCCATCTTGTAATTTTGTTATACTACTCCTGACAAAATGGCCCAGATTTGCCCCTGGCTTCATGCTTTCAAACTAGAGCATGGTAGACTTAGGTTGGATATAAGGAGGAAGTTCTTCACAATGAGAGTGGTCAAATACTGGAACAGGCTGCCCAGAGAGGTGGTGGAGGCCCCATCCCTGGGGACATCCAATGTCAAACTTGATGTGGCCCTGAGCAACCTGAACTGGTTGGAGATGTCCCTGCTGAGTGTAGGTGAGTTGGACAAGATGACCTTTGAGGGTCCCTTCCAACTGGATGTGTTTTGTGTCTGTATGATTCCACGGTCATCAAAATGACATAAAAGCTGCCCCATGACTACCTCTGACAGCAATGCAGCTCTACAAAACCTGTGAGCACAACAACTTTGTTTCCCACAGTTGATATTGCAGATTCTGAGCAACTCTCTAAATTCAACCTCTTTATGGTCAAGAATAAATTTACTGAATATTTCCTATTTGAAACCTTATTCCACAGCAGAACAAGAATGATGTTCTTATAATGAAGAATAATGAACCAAGATGCTGAAAGTGCCCATCCTTTCCCTCTGAACGATCCATGCAGACACCATATGCAACAAAAGTTCTTCCCATGCTGAGCTGCAGTGAACATCCACAAGGCCATAACCACATCAGCTTCTCCAGAGTCCTTTTCTGTCTTCTATGCTGAAGAGCAGGCCACAAACTGAGGTACCAGTTTCTGATCAGTTTCTGCAGGCTGCAGTCCCCAAGCATTGGTGGAAGGAGGACTTGGTGAGTCTCCTTCTCACACCAACTTTACTGAGTTATTCTGGAGATACTGTGTGACACCAACCCAGAAGCTCAACTCAGACCTTCTTGTGGGTCTTTCAGTACTTAAAGGGGCTGAGAATAAAGATGGGGATAGACATTTTAGCAGGGTGTGTTGTGACAGGACAAAGCATGATGGTTTAAATTAAAAGAGGGAGATTGAATCTAGAGAGAGAGAAGAAATGTTTTATGCTAAGGGTTGATGAGACCCTGCCCAGAGAAGTGGGAGGTGTCCTATGCCCTGAAACATTCCAGGTCAGGTTGTCTGGGGCTCTGAGCAACCTGCTCTAGCTGCACCTATCCCTGCTGTCTTCAGGAGGGTCATCTAGTCCAACCTCCCTGCAGTAAGCAGGAACGTGATTACCTAGAACAGGTTGCTCAGAGCCTCATTCTACCTAAACCTGGATGAGTCTTCTCTTCTCCAAGTGGCACAACTCCAACTCTCTCAGCCTTCCTTCATAGCAGAGGTGTTCCAGCCATCTGACCATTTTTGTGGCCTCCTTTGGACCCTGTCTAGTATAATTTTTTAATGCACATTTTTTTATCACTGTGTTTATGTTATGAGACCCCTTTGCAAAGAGGGATCTCATCATATACATTTGCATAATTTTTACCAGGCAAAATTAAGTTAATGGCACAGAAAAATCATAGAAAATATCCAGCCAGTCCTGCAAGTGAGAGAACTGAAACAAGAATCGCTTGGGGAATATGTCAGAAGGAGGCAGAGGCACCAAATGCTGATGTCCTCAAATGCTTTCATTAGCTATCACTTGGCAATTGGTGCTGGGAACATAAAAGCAGAACAATTGGGGAAGCAAAAAAGAAAAGGAAAGGGGAAAAAAAAATAAAAGAAACCCAAAGGGAAAATCAGAAGTAGGAATTTTAAACAGGAAAAGCATGGCGTCAGGACGGGCGGAAGATAACAGAGTGCTCTGCTGAACACACAAACAAACAAAAAATAACAGAGACAAACTGGCAAAACATTCCTCTGGCTGACTTAACCAGTGCTCTGCTACAGCCACAGGTCTCCAACCAATGCTAGTGTTTTGTCACTGCTCCAGCATCCTTTCCTACAGATAAATCTGAGTGGAAGGAATCTCTCTGCTGTTCTAGGGATTTGGTAACAAAAGAGCAATGAGCAAAAAATGTCAAGAGCACCATGAGTAATAGTTCCCCTCTCCTTAAATGAGGATAATACCCCTGACCTCTCTGTGAAGTACTTTCAAACTTATTAGTAAGAAGTTCTAGATAAGGGGTTGGGCATATCACTGTTCCTGCTGACAGAGCAAGGTTTTCCCTTTCAAATCACATCCAAAACGTGATGCAAACAAATGAGATGACTGATTCCACCCAGGCTCAGTGCTACAGGAAGGCAGAATGCCACAGCCCTGAGGACCAGCAGTGCTCCCTCCTCTCCTAGCCCTGCTGCAGGGGCCAGAAAAGCCAAATCCCAGGAAGGAGAACATGCCGCAGCCATGACCCTGCTCCTCCTGTGATCCATGCCATGCTGTTCTAGCAGCAGTGCTGCAAGTGTTGAGCTGTGCTTGAGCTTGAACTGCTTTTGCTGAGGCCCTCACAGCTGTATTAATGGTTGGACTCAATAATCTTGAAGGTATTTTCCAACCAAAAGGATTCCATGATTCCATTCTGTAATTCTATACCACTGCTGTGGACCTAGCAATTGTGGGGTCCACCTGCCCTATGGCTCCTCCTCCACCATCCCAGCATGTAAAAGCAGCACAGTCCAGCAATGGCAATCACAATCTTCAGGGGAACTGAGAGAAGCCAAGAGAAGATCTAATGGCAATGCCTGCTCATATAATTAAAGTCTGAGTTACTTTAAAAGACTACAGTAATTTGGAGACCTCAACAAATCACCCTGAAGATATGAATAGCAACCTTCAGATCACAGCCCTACTGACAGCCATCAAGCAGAGATGAGGACAGAGTCCATGATCTCCAGGGGAATGTGGAGTTTATTCCAGTTACTCTAATTGTTCTTACCACTCTTTCCCAAAGAGCACTGCATTCTCAGGAGATGAAGAGGATGGCTGTTTATACCACATGAGATAACTAAACAGTGCTGGGGAATTATCTTATCTTTCCATCAGGATTCAAATGCAGAGGGTTCCTTTGTGAAGCCCAAACCAGCCCCCTGGAAGGTTTCCCAAACATTGTTTTACACATTATTTTATCCAAGGAAGTTAAAGTTCTCTCTTCAAAGAATGGGAAACATATCACTTCTTTCTCTTCAGATCTCTGTGAGAAATCATCCCAAGTGGAGAAATCAGTGGAAAGCTGAGGTCCTCCTCTTGCATACCGGGGGCTTGGAGAGCCACCATCAATTGCTCGGCTGATGGCAATTAAACAAAAGCCAAAGGTTTGGTTTGAAAGCCTGAAATTTCATCTGTCAAACCCCAGAACCCCATCAGCCATGCACAGCAGCTGCAAAGGTCTCCTTGGAAACTTCTGTTCTGCAGTCCTCTGAGTATTAGGAATAAATAGCCCCCTCCCCATATACAGCACCTCAAAACACCAGCTCATCAAGTCCCTTCTGTGTCCTGTATTGTCCTTATCTCCATGTTGTAGCTGGAGATGCCATCCCCTGCCCACCAGCATACAAAACACTGCCTGAGAACAGGGAACCATTGGGACTACCCAACGTGTCTCCAACCATACCATCACCAGTGAACACCATGGGCAAAACTAGGATGTGATGGCTGCTTATGGTTCTCCTTTTGTTATAGAAGAAAACAACAATACCAGGAAAATTACCATTGCTATCAGGAAAATGACCACTGCCACCACAAAAATGACTACTACCATGAACTTCTCAGGTGTTTTGAAGGGACACATTTGCTAGACTGGCAATAATTCACCTCCACTCACCTCACTGATTTTCCAGAGACTGCCATAAAGCACTTTAAAAAAGAGGGGAGGGAGAGGGAGAGGGAGAGGGAGAGGAGAGGAGAGGAGAGGAGAGGAGAGGAGAGGAGAGGAG